>JAQZBX010049148.1:0-20004 GCA_029593785.1 Cabassous unicinctus | reverse complement strand
AAAGTGTGGAAATTGATAGAGTTTTTGGTAACATATTATATTGAGTAGCAGCTGGTTTATAAATGGGATTGTGCCTCAAAATGGTAGTCTAAGGATGTAAATGTCAATTGAAAGAAAGCTAGAGAATAATCTAGGGAATGAATAACACAGTGAACCCAGAGGTGGATGAGAATTGTGGTTAATTGTACAAATGCAAGAATGTCCTTCTGTGAACTGTAACAGATAGACATCACTATTGCAGGGTGGTGGGAATGTGGTGAAGCATGGGAAAAATACAATTAATGTAACCTATGGAGTATATACAATAGCAATACTGTAATATTCTTGCATCAAAGCCAAAGATGTTCTGTGTTAATAATAGGGAGTATGGAAAAAAATATGCAAAATGTACTCTATGAATCACAGTTAGTGGTAACAGTCTGATAACATAATCTCATAATCTGTAACAAATTTTCCACAAAAGTGTGATGTATTGGTGAAGAGTTGTTGTATGGGAATTGTACCCATATGCATGTTTGTTTTTTAAATTCACAACTTCTGTAATAAAAATATATTTAAAAAAGAGTAACAGAGATAAAGCATTTCTTGGAAGAATGCTCCGTCTTTATTTACAGGATTTTCTTCCAAGCTGCTGACACTAATTCTGTGAGTTTTGAAGATGCTTCCCAATTGACAACATTCATATTTTCAATTTTTTCCTCCATTTATTCATATCTTACTGGAAGTTAAGCAGTTTCTGTTCAAAGTTATCAGGAAGTATTACAAAATAATTTCAAAATTTTGCACAATTGAGGAATTTTCTTGTTTGTTTTTTGTTTATTATTATTGAAATAATGAAAATGCTCTAATAATGATTGAATTGATGGACACATGTAGCAGTTTGATATTATTGATAAATTCAAAAACGACATACTGATTATGTTTGTAAATTGGTCTGTTCCTCTGGGCTAGTGATACCCTTAGATTGGATTGGATTCAGAGGTTTCACTTTTACTTGATTAAATCCCCTTGGGGATTCACAGAGAAAAAGACAAGGCAGAGTAAACAGAGTTTTAAGCTGGAGCCCCAGAAAGTAAACACATGGGAGAGAGAAGCAGATACATGAGGAAGGAGAGAGGTTCCATTAGACATGGCAGAGGCCCCAGGAAAAGAGATGAGCCATTCACCTAAGAGTCTACAGCTGGCCCTGTGAAGAGAACAGAGCAGCTGACCTGGAGGGAAATGAGCCCTAGCAGAGAGATAAAACTTATCCTAGCCTACAGCTGAAATTGGAAGAGGCTGGGACCATGGTGCCTTAAGAGGAAGAGGAAGGCTGGACCCTTGCAGACATTGGCAGGCATCTTGCTCCAACACGTGGCAACAGACTTTGGTGAGGGAAGTAAATTACGCTTTTATGGCCTGGTAACTGTAATCTTCTACCCCAAATGTAAGCTTCTACGCCAAATAAATACTCTTTATAAAAGCCAACAGATTTCCAGTATTTTGCATCAGCACCCCTTTGGCTAACTAATATAATGCACAACCATGGGATTGTGCCAAATACCATTGATTGTACACTTTGGATTAATTGTATGCTTTATTAATATGTATAATAAAATTGATTTGTTTAAAAAAAATCTGTATAATTTATGAAGCAATCATACCAGACAATCTGTGCTTTAGAATTTCTCTTATTTATTCTAAAAGATTTGGCAATTTCTCTTACCCTCAGTTGCATTTCTGTATGCATCATGAGCTATCTTTTTCCATGTATCTTAGTTAACAAATGTAACCCAGCTTCATCTACTTCAGGATATTTTCCTTTCTTGGTTCCCATAAAGAATGTGATTATTGCTTTGCAAGAAAATATGAAGTTTGTGGTTCTTCCCTCAATGGCAGATATTTGCTTTAATGACATAAAATATATGCTCTGCTTCTGTTTCTCACACTTTTCCGTTTATACAATAACTTTTCATTTCAATGACAAACCATAATTTAGACTTTCTGAAGACATTTTAAACGACAATTAAACTCAACATATGTAGAGTAGCAACTCAATGATGTGATGATAACATGAATGGCTATGACAAGTTTGTGCATGCTCAGGCACTCTCACTTACACTACCACACCTGCATGGATGCTAGTGATTTTAAGCAACCGTTGATACAAAGGCATGCCCTGATTTCAGAAATATCTTTCATAACATTGGTATCTTAAAACTAATAAAATAATGTAGTGAAAATCCTCTTCATTAGTTAATGGTATAAATACAGTTCCTAAACATGTAAGTTCAGCAGCTAAACGTTAAGGTAAGAATTCAGCAGCTAAACATATAAAGTATGTTATCAATATAAAGCAAGTCTTACATTATCAGAATTATTATATTTTTCATTTTAGATCAAGATTATTGTTTTAGTTTCCTAAGCTGCTGAGAGCAGATATCATAAAACGTGTTGGGTTTAACTATGGGAATTTATTACCTTGAAAGCTTACAGATTTGAAGTCATGAAAATGTCCAAAACAAGGCATCATAAAGACAATGCTTTTTTCCTGAAGACCAAGCGCCGTAACATAGCAATGCACATGGAAGCATCTGCTGGTCTCTCCCTTCTCTTCCAGGTTTTGTTGCTTTCAGCTTCTTGCATCCATAGCTTCCTCTCTCATTGCCTGCATTTCATTGTCTTATAAAGTACCCCAGTAAGAGGATTAAGACCCACCTTGAACAAGGTGGGTCACATCTTAACTTAAGATCCTACTCACCACAAGATCCTACTTACAATGGGTCTACACTCACAGGAATGGATTAACTTTAAGAACATGCTTTTCTGGGATACAAACAGCTTCAAACCATCACACTCCATCTTCTGGACCCCAAATGACATGTTCTTTCCATATGCAAAATACATTCATTTCATCACAAAAGCCTTAAATCATTTCAGTAACTATATTAAGTACAAAGTCTCATCAAAATTGATTATAGATGTAGTCTGCCTGGGTGCACAATCCCCCTACTGCTGTGGGCCTGTGAAACTTAGATAACAAGTTATCAGCTTCCAAAATAAAATGGAGGGATATTAATAGGATAAGAATTCCCATTCCCATAGGGAGAAATTGGAAGAAAAACAGGGGTCACAGGACCCAAACAATTCCAAAACCCTGCAGGGCATACTCAATTAGATTTCAAAGTCTAATAGTCATCTATGAAATGACAGTTTCACCTCCAGGCCTGATGGGACAGCATCCCACACTTTGTAAGTGCTTGTGCAGGGGCCATGCTCTCCTGGAACGCTGGGGTGAAAGCTCCAACATCTCGGCTCCACCCTCCTCAAGCATCTGGATAGTAGCCAGTCTCTTCACAATCTCCCAGGCAGCTGAGAAACCTGGGGTGGTAACACTCTTCCTGAACAACTGGGGAAAAGGTCCAACCTCTCCAAGCTTTGGAGTATACTTATCCATTCCACATACATGGGTAGGTCTGCTCTCTTGGCCATAGAAGATGTCTTCAATTCAGACCTCAATTTCCAAGGTTCTGCCTTTAAGGTTATTTTTCCTTCAATCTGTCCCTTTTCTGTCCCTTTTAGTCCAGGCTAGTAGTGGTTCTGTTCATACATATCTCACAAAAAAACGTGTCAGCAGTCCAAACGATAAGACAGTAAGACTTTCCACATATCCTTTCTGCATAACCGCATTTGCAATTTTGACCTGCACTGAAATGGTTGACTGGTTCTATGTTCAGTTAAGTCTTCACTATTCTCTGGACTTGTGTTCCAGAAGCTCAGAATTTTCCAAACCATCAATTTCTGGTTTCTTTGTGCCCAATTCTCATCTTGTTCTTTTACTCTGACATTTTACTATAAGCTGCAAACAGAAAGTAGGTCACACTTTCCACATTTAGTTTGGAAATCTCAGCTAAATACACAAGCTCGTCACTTTCAAATTCTGCATTCCATCTGAAATAAAGATTCAAATTTTTCCAAGTTCTCTGCCACTTTAAAAAAAGGATTGCCTTTCTTCCAGTTTGCAATGACACATTGATCATTGGAAGTAACTTTAGCATCCATATTTCTACCAAGAGTCTCTTCAAAGCAATCTAGGCCTTTCCTATCCAGTACCTCACAATTTTTCCTGCCTCTACTCATTAGCCAATTACAAAGCCTTTTTTAAACATTTTTGGTCTTTTCAATAGCAGCACCCCACTATTCTAGTACCAAAATCTGTTTTAAATTTGCTAAGCTGCTGAAAGCAGAGACTGTAACTATGGGAATTTAAAGTTTTAAAGCCCTGAAAATGTTCAAACCAGGGCATCATCAAGGTGATGCTTTCTTCCTGATGACTGGCTGTCAGAGTCCTTGACTCTTCTGTCACATGGCAATACACATGGCGGCATCTGCTAGTCTCTCCATCCTCTTCCAGGTTTTGCTGCTTTCAGCTTCTTGCTTCCATGGCTTTCTCTCTCTTTGTCTGAATTTCATTGTCTTATCATGGACTCCAGTAAGAGCATTAAGACCAACCCTGAATGAGGTGGGTCACTCCTAGTCCTATTCACCAGAAGATCCTACTTACAATGGGTCCATACCCACAGAAATGGATTAATTTTAAGAGCATAATTTTCTGGGGTCCATATAGCTTCAAACCATCACAGTTATGTTATAGTTAATTTTTTATTAAAATTATTATTTTAAAATTGCTGATACACAGAAAAATATTGAAAGAAAGATATAGCTCAAGAGCTAACAGGAATTGATTATTTGCTACATATCAATATCAAAGTGTTTCATAATTAGAATTTACAAATTCTTACTTCATATTTAAAATCATCTTTGAGGGTATATCTACTGATATTTACCTACTCTAAGGTGGCACTGTAAAGCACTATTATAGTGAGTCTCTCAAAATAATATTAGAATTCAAATGCCTATTTTTACTTTTCTAAATATTAACTGAGGAATCTAAAAACTTTCCCTTTGTTAGCAAAAATTATTTAAGAATATCTTCATAGCATATGGTGAAGTATGATTCCTTTTAAATATCATCAATTAAAAAAAATAGTATGCATGCAACCTCAATCAATGCAATACAAGTTTTGTTAAAAAATAATGTGAGGATAAAATCATAAAATAATAAGTAACTTTAGTACAAAGCTCATAAATTGGTCCTGGTATCAATTTAAAAGTGAGACATCCCCAAAAAGATTTCAGCCACAGAAACAAGAGTGGAACCTAGAAGCAGCTTCCCAATTTGTTTTCTGAAGGGAGTGCTACTTTAGATGCATATTTCTGACATGCTTACTAAGATATCAGGATCATTTCTCTCTTTTTTTTTTTTTTGCCAGATCTCATGCAAATGACAGGTTTCTGCTAGCTATTTCTTAGAAGTAATTATAGCACTTGGGAAACAGAAAACTCTTAAGTAGTGCCATTTATCCCTTTCCAATTCACTACCAGACAGTAAGATTCTTAATTTTAGGAAGGCCATTGATCTCATTATCATAATATCTGATTACTCTTTATTAAACAAATCAGGAAATAACAAACAACTTTGAAAAGTTAAATGTGCTTTACAAATTTTATGCCTGCTAGTGATATTTTCTAACTCTTATCATGATAATATTAGGTACCCATGTGTGCTTTACAAACTTTATAGAAACTGTGGCATACACGAAGACCTTCACAGAGTTTTATGATTTATCAAAAGCATATACAATGTGAACTATGATCCATGCTTAATGGCAAATCCCCAGGATGTGTTTATCAATTGCAATGAATGTGCCACACCAATGAAGAATGTTTATGTGGGAGGTTGTGGGAGATGTGGGAAGTGGGGCATATGGGAATCCCTATATTTTTTGTTTAACATTTTTGTAATCTAAGTATCTTTTAAAAAATAAAAAAAAAATTTTTTTAATCAACTTTAAAAAAAGCATGGCAGAGTAAAATGCAGATGAAAAAGTTTGACTACTTTCTCCTCTTCTGTATGCCAAGAAGAATTTAGCCAAGGTCATAAATGATGTAAACCACATATCTAGCACACCCAAAAAAACACATCTTGTTGCTAAATGTTATGATACCAGTGGAGAGGAAGGCTAGATAAAATAAATCCTGAGATAAACTGCAGCTGCTTTCCTGGGGATAAGCGAGATGGAAAGGTTTGAGTGTGTTCAACATATTTCTCAGACTCAGAACTCTAAGGCATCAATGAGATTAGGTTAAAGTAGAGGGAAGGAAGAATAAAATATGAATTGTTCATAAACCTTAAAGTTATAAATCAATACCTACTCAATATATTAATACCTCAAATTACAGAACTTATTGAGTGTTTGGCTAATGACATCATGAAATACTCATCAAGCCTTTCATTGCGCACTTCCCTATATTCTAGCCACTCTGCTACTATCCATGAAATACAAAGGTCACCAATAATTCAAGAACCAGCTCAAATGCTACCTCCCCTAAGAAGCTTTGCTTAGTACTCCCACTAAGAGAATTATTTCCTGTGCTGAAGTCACAAAGCAATACTTTTAGTTCTCTCTGAGCACTTAACACATTTTACCTGGTATGAAAATATTTCCTTTACAGGTTTTTCTCTCCTACTAAATTGTAAACTCTTGAAGACAGAATCTTTGCATTTATTCCACCCTAATGCCTTCTCTATTGACTTAAACACAAACCAGCTACACACACATACACACACATATGCACACCAAACATGAAAATGGGAACAATAGCCCAAAGATAATAAAAATTTAAAAAATGAAAGACATAATTATTTACAGTAATTGTTTATTTTTATTACTTTTAACATTCCATTGTCTGAATGTACCATAACTTCTTCTTTCTACTTAGATAAACATTTTAGTTGTTCCCAGTTTGGGGCTACTGCAAAAACACTGCTGTCAACATTCTTGTCCATGGCTTTTGGGGCAAACACGTATTTTGGAAATTGGGGTATGTGCATGTTCAGTGGTTGTTATTAATTTATACTTCCTTAAGCCTTGTATGAGAGTTCCAGTTGTTCTACATCCACTGAAACATCTTTATTTTCAGTCTTTTAGAAGTAATCATTATGGTGAGTGTTTAGTTATATTATATTGGGGTTTTATTTGCATTCCCTTGAGACTAATGAGAATGAACACTTTTTCATATGGTTTCTGGCTATTCAGATATTCCTTCTGTAATCTGCCTATTCAAATCTTTTGCCTATTTTTCAGTTGTGTAGTTATTTTTCTTTTGATTGGTGGAAATTCTTTATATTTGTAACATATGCATCCTTTGCAGAATATATTGTTTTAGTTTGCTAGGCTGCTGAAAGCAGATACCATGATATGTGTTGGCATTAACAATAGGAATTTATTAGATTACAAGCTTACAGTTTTGAAGCTGTGAAAATTTCCAAATCAGGCATCATCAGGAAGATGCTCTTTTCCTGAAAACTGCCTGCTAGCAATTCTGGACTCCTCTGTCACATGGCAAGGCACATGGAGGCAACTGCTGGTCTCTCGCTTCTGTTCCAGGATTCATTGCTTTCAGCTTCTTGCATCCATGGCTTTCTCTCTCAATTACACTCTCTTATAAAGGATTCCAGAAAGAGGATTAACACCCACCCTGGGCCACACCTTAACTGAAGAATCCTCATCAAAAGATCCTACTTAAAATAGGTTTACAACCACAGGAATGGATTAGCTTTAAAAACATGACTTTCAGAGGTACATACTCTCCATCCTCTGGACCTTAAAAAGACATGTTTTTTCCATATGCAAAATACATTCATTATATCACAATGTCCCCCAAGCCTTAAGTCATTTCAGTAGCAATAGTAAATACAAAGTCTAATCAAAATCAGTTACAAGTGTAATCTGTCCTGGGGCACAATTCTCCTCCAGCTATGAACCTGTGAATCCTAAATAACTGCTTCCAATATATACACAGTTTACACAGTCATAGGATAAATATTCCTATTTCCATAGGGAGAAATTGGAAGGAAAACAGGGGTCATGGGCCCAAACAATTCCAAAACCCTGCATAGCATACTCAATTAGATTTCAAGATCTGAGAGTCATCTATGGAATGATGGTATCTCCTTCAGGCCCGATGGAGCAGCAGCCATACCCCTTCCAAGGCCTTGCGCAGTGGTCATGCTCTCCCCAAACACTGGGCTGAAGGCTCCAACATCTTCAAGCATGAGGTGATAGCCAGTCTCTCAGCTCCACCCCCACAATGCAACAGGGTGGGGGACAGACTCTACGTTCCATCCCCATCAAGCATCTGGGTGGCAGCTGGACTTTAGGAAATCACCCAGGCATCTGAGAAACCTGGGGTGGTGTATTAGTCAGCCAAAAGGGTGCTGATGTAAAGTACAAGAAATCTGTTGGCTTTCATAAAGGGCATTTATTTGGGGTAGAAGCTTACAGTTACAAGGCCCTAAAGAGTCCAACTCAAGGTTACTTCCTCACCAAAGTCTGTTGCCATGTGTTGAAGCAAGATGGCAGGCAACCTTTCCCTGGTCTCTCCTTCCTTCTTCCTTTTACAGCTCCATGGGTACAGCTTCATCTGATCTCAGCTGTAGGGTGGCAGAGGGCTCGTCTCTCTTCCAGGGGCTTTACCTGGTTGAGCCTTCTCCTTTCTGTCATATGGAAGGACCAAAATGACCAAGTTCTCTCCTCTTCCGTATCTTCTTCTGTGTGTCTTCTTGAGTGAGGGTCTGTTTCTATCAGCCCACCAAGGGGGCAGGGACTCAACCCTGGGTCATGCCCTACTGACATGGTTGAATCAAAGCCCTAATCTTGATTTAATCAAGTAAACCTAAAACCTTTGAATTTAATACAAAGGGTATTACACCCAGAGGAATAAACCAGTTTACAAACATAATCGATATCTTTATTTTGGAATTCATAAATAATGTCACAGTGCTACAGGTGGTAACACTCTTCCTGAACAATGGGGCTGAAGGGCCACCCTATTCAACAGCTGAGACATACTCATCCTTTTCACATACCGGGGGTGGGGTGGGAGAATTGCTCTCTTGGCCCGGGAAGATGTCTTCAGTTCAGACCTCGGCTTCCATGGTTCTATCTTTGAGGTCATTTTTCCTTCAATCTGTCCCTTTTCTGTCCCTTTTAGTCCAAGCTGGTAATGGCTCTGTTCATACAGATCTCACAAAAAAACTTGTCAGTTTTGCATGTAGTACACAGGGGTTCATAGCATAAGACAGTAGGACTTTCCACAAATCCTTTCTGGATAACTGCATTTGCAATCTTGACTTGCACTGAAATGGCTAACTGGTTCTATGTTCAGTTAAATCACAGATCTTCAATTCTAGGGAGTATAATTAGCTGCTGGCCACAGGGGTTTAATTCTGAAATCTATCTCCATATTCAGAGAGGGCATGCTTTCCACATTCTGCTCCCATCCAAAAAATGAGTGCAGTAAGGATCCTAAGGCATGAATGCTTATGGGAGGCATGAGATTCCTCTGATTGGCAGGTTCCCCTGGAGGACTCCATCAACCTTTCTGAACTTTCTTAGAACTGCACTGCTGTCTAAGACTTTTCCACTCAACTTCTCTTCCTTACCACCTTCTTTGCACATATTTGAACAACCTGCCTTATTGTCTAAAACTCTTCCTGCCTCCACTGACTCCTTCCCCATTTTCCCTCAAAGGTCTTTCTCTTAATAAAGCTCTTGCCTTTCTAATCCCATTTTAGTATCTGCTTCGTAGATGACCCAGACTAGTAGAGTTAATGTCTAGAAGTCTTGTTGTTTTGCCACTCATACTTAGATCTGTAATCCCTCTGTAATTGTTTTTTGTGCCTAGTATAAAAGTCAAAATTTAGTTTTTTCATATGGCTATCCAATTGAAAAAATTCATTCATTCTTCACTGCTTTGCATAAATCAGATGTTTTTATCTATGTGGGTATTTTTAGACTTGTTACCACATCAACAGGGATGAAATAATTTGAACAAAATAGACCAGAAACAAGAGTCCACATATGATTCCACTTATATAAAGCTCATAAACAGGCAAAACTAACATATGATGTTGGAAGTCAGGATAGTGGCTACCTTTGGGAAAGAAGGCCTAATGATCAGGATACAAGCAGCTTCAGTGGGGCTGTTTCTTGCTTTATGTGGCAATTTATATGGTTGTGCTTATATAGTGAAATTTCATTGCATTGTAAGCATATGATTTGTCTTCTTATCCATATATATGTATTACATATCAATTAGGTTTAGTTTTAAATCACATTTTAAAATAAAGAAGGGACAGATGAAGAAACTAATTCAAAACTTCAAGTTGTCAGATAAGAAAATATAATGTGCTCTTTGCATATGATTCGAAGTACACGAAAGTTGAACTTTAGAAAAAGCACAAACAGGAGGATAGAAAAAATGTTTCAGTCTGAGCTCTGTTCCTTTATTAACCACTGATATTTGGCAAATCACTTAACATATTGGTGTCCTAGTTTTTTCCTCTCAAATGATGGGAGCAATAAGGTCTAATTTATTGCTTTAATTTTAAAAACAAAAGAAAGCATTTATGTAACCAAGCTCTAAAGAGTGCTATACAAATGCAAAGAATGATTAGTATAAGATGCAAAACATATTTTCAACTCTCTTTCAATGCCTTTTCTTATCATCCCTTGCTCATATGCCTTCCTGACTTTACTATAAGTTGCATACATCTATCTAAGGGTTTATTTTGCTCCTTAGGTTGACTGCATAATAAACTGAGTTGTTCCTCTCAATTATTAACTTTCTGAAGGCCAATAGCCTAAATGGACCTAAAACACAAATTAAGCAGCAATTGCTGTGCTGGTTACCAAGGAGCTTAATTATAAGCACTGGTAACAATGGAACATAGAAAGTTTGGTTCAATGATAGCACATGGACATTTCATCAAATTCTATTAATAATAGTTCTTAAATCTTGGTCTAAATGGCAGTACAATTCTAAAATTATTTTTTAAAGGTAGAAAATAGGACACATGAACAAAAGTTACTTGAGTAGGAGTGTTTGGTTTGGTTTGGTTTTTCCTTAAAGAAGGGTGGGAACATCAAAGACTTAATTTCAATATATGTTGTATTCTGTATTGCTAGTATTTTTGTCAATCTCCTTAAAAATTGGACCCTCTATTTCCAAATAAATTTTCAGAAAATATTTCCCTTTATAGCAATAGATATATTAATTTTCTACTTTTTTTTCTTCACAGTTCCATGTCTTGTATTAATTGACTTTATTTCTCCTGCCTAATACAGTGGTGATGGTTACCAATTTTGAATCCTCAGTATCTGTTGCTAAATATGTTTGATATTGTGGGAGTATTACTACAAAGTACTGCAAAAATACTGTGCTGTCATGTAATACTATATTTCTATGCAAAAAAAAAAAAAAAAAAAGATTTCCCTTTGGTCATGTTTTTCACTACTGAATACAAAATAAATGCCACCGGGGTACCTCATTTACTTAATGGATTTCATTAACTTGATCAAAATCAATTGGTAGAGTTTTAGTCTTCTCGGCTGCCAAAAGCAATATATCAGAAATGGGTTGGGTTTTACAATGGGGATTTACTGGCCTGCAAACTTCCAGTTCTGAGGCTGAGAAAAATACCCAAATCCAGTCATCATCAGGGGATGCTATCTCCCCCAAAGACCAGCTGTAGGTGTTCCTGGACTCCTTTGTCACATAGCAAGGCACATGGTAGCATCTGCTGGGCTTTTCCTCCTCCTCCAGGCTTCTTTGCCTTCAGCTTCTGGTTCTGTGGCTCTCTTCTCTCTTCATCTGAATTTCTTTCTCTAATAAAGGAATCTGTAAGAGGATTAAGACCCACCCTGAACCACATCTTACTGAAGAAACCTAATCAGAAGGTGCCATCTATAATAGGTCCACATCAACAGGAATGGATTAACTGTAAGAAAAAAATTTTCTCAAGTCCATTCAGCTTCAAACCATCACAATGTAGAGTGAACCCTTTGCTTTCATCTAACCATAAATCTCTTGCACTTTTTCCTCTGGATCGTCATTGAGCTTTGGTGGCAAGAATAATTTTAACTTCAACAATATCTGATGTATATGTATATATATTATATAAAGGTGCCTTTCACATTCCCCATAGTTGGGAATGAATTATATTCTTATTTGAATGTTAATGAAAATTTGTTATTTTATCCTTTATTAGCCATAATAGCTATAACTTATTGGGAGCCTTCTTGAGCAGAGGTCTCACAAATAAGTCACAGAATTCATATGAAAACTCTATGAGACACATATGAAAACATTAATTTATAAATGAGGAAAATTAAGCCCAAGAAAGTCTAAATAACTTGATCACTGACATACAGCTTATAAACAAATGACAGGTACAGAATTACAACACCTCTTTCAGATCCCAAAGGCCCAAACACTTTCTAAGTCACCCTTCCACTCTCCTCAGGGATGAGTAAACTCCCAAAGGGCTGATAATGGAAAGAGATCCTTATATAAATGGTTGGTGCTGAAAAATTTAAATATGTATAAAACCATAAAGAGATAAACTATAAAGATTACTGGACTTGGTGATTGACATATACTTCATTATTATTATTTTTAAAGTAACTTGTACTACAAACTAACGTGTAAATTTTGCCCAGTTCATTTATTGAATCAAAAATAAAAAAAGAAATAATATTATAAAGAGAACCACTTTTATATTCTATTTAATTTTTTTCTTCCTAGTACATGCTTGTAGTGACAATATGAAATTTGTTTTGTTAACTAAATCCAGAAATATTTATTTTGCTATATTTGGTCTTAGGTGCATTTTGTATATAATTTTATTTACTGATGAATTAAGAAAAAATAATACTTAAATAAAGGACTGAACAGTTAAGATAGTCACAAATAGTCTTTAGAGCTTTAGTAATGTTTACATAATGTAAAACTAGTAACATTTTTCAGGCTATACATTCTTTAGGAGTACAAATTCTAAACTCCAAATGCAAAGTCTAGCAGGTGAGTCTAGTCCTAAAGTCTTGGTTCTCCTTTTAGGTCTATACATCTCCTTTAAACCAAAGTAGGCAACCAAGAGAAAATACAGGTTTTAGAAATAAATATCTGTATGATTTAGTTTATTTATATTTATTTATTCATTGTTTCATTGATTAATTCATTCATTTTTATGACATGCTTTATTTGCCACCAAAAAATTATTTGTGATTTCTGACGTTAATAAGCATACATGAAGTAATTTTGTTCAAATTAAGAAGTAGTTGGAAGCGGGAGTGGCTCAGTCAATAGAGCCCCGTTTACCATGTGTGAGGCCCCGGGTTGGCTTCCCGGGGCCTCCTTGTGAGGGCAGGCCGGCCCGCGCGGCGCAAGGGGCTGATGCAGCGGGACCTCACAGCAAGGGGAAGATAAGCAGACACGGAGAAGACACACAGCAAATGGACACAGCAAACACAAGCAGCAAGGGGGGGGGATAAATAAATAAATAAATAAATAAATCTTTAAGAATAAATAAATAAAAATAAAAAATAAAAAAAATAAAAACAACAACAACAAAAGGCAAATATTAAAAAAAAAAAAAAAGAAGTAGTTACTGGGATTGAATATTAAATTCATCTCTGAGCTGTCTAATGACCAACAGAAAAATGAAAACACAATGATGCCAAGTCCTGTACAGTCTATAGTCGGCCACAATTCTCTCTTAAGTTTATCACTGTAATCCTAAATATTTTTTGGATTTCTGTAACTGTTTAAATACTACAACATTTTTTAAGATTCTTGGGGATTACATATAAAACATATACATAGACAATATTTAAAGATATATAGGAAATGATTAAAAGTTTTTAGGAGAAGCAGTCAATGTTAACACAAAAATATTACCATATTCTAATTTACAGTGATGGATAAGTTCATTTCTAATTGTTCTATAATCATATTAGACTTCCAGTCATTGCCTCAGACTACATTAATATACTGTGGGTTTGCAGCTACATAAAATTCTGCATCTGGATGGAGGTAAGCAAACAATAACTGCTTGTTAGTTTATAGTCTGATGTATTTAATGTGCAGTAAACACCATACCAGGGCTTTAGGAGGAAAAAATTCAAAAGAGACTGGAGGTAGTTTCTAACAAATAGTTCATATGCTATTAGAGAAGTAATAACACTTGGATCATTCTACTAATTTATATTCTTTTTTTGCTTATAATAATTTACATTCATAAATTATATTCATAAATTAGTTGTTTCGTGTGCTTCTGGGGTCAAACTAGACAGCAAAATGAAAGAGAAAGTTGCTATCATTTGTTCTTTGTATCTCTCACATGACCTCATATAGCAGTGGTTCTCAAACTTGACCTTATTCAAAAATCATAGATTACAAGCCCTTACCAGAAATACAGGATCAGAATTTTTGAAAAGTTCTACTTCAGGATTTTTTTTTTTTTTTTTTTTTTGTAAACTCCCCAATAATTCTGATTATCAACCACATTGGGAACCACTATTGAATTTTATTCAGTTATATCTCAGCTGAATGCTGATAGGTAGACTGATTTTTCAGGCTGTTTAAATATCACATTCTAATTCTTTCATTAAGAAACAAACACATTTAGCAATCAGGCAAGCTTCTAAGATGCTTTTCCACGCTGAATAACATATGAAAGCTTGCACTGTCACCCACTAACTAGACTCTTGTGGTTAACAAAAGGAAATAATATATTCATACTATACCTAAGGCCTTTATAAGAACAGCATGGTTCCAGAAAGTCTAATAATCTCCATTGATCCATAAAATTTGATGACAATATCATTATGAATCAATCCTAAATTATAATTCCCTTTAATACATGCATGCACTATATATTCCAGCCATGGTATATAAGGTTGGAATTCTCTTAGTAAGACTGATATTAAAAAATACATCTATTTAACTTATGATGGCCTCACCAGAAAAAAAGTTTGAACCAACCCAAGATCCTCTTTCTAAAATATATGTGAGAATCTTATTTTTAAAATTATATATATATTTATAAATTATCTTTGAAAGTTCTAAAGTACTTTAGAAAACTGTCTTTGTTTTACATCATAAGTCAAAAATATTAGCAATGACATGGACATAGGTTCCAAAAGAGCCTTCTCCTCCAAAGCCTTTTTTTCACATAAACATCAAATAAAATTTTTAATGCAAAACTCTGAGCAGTCATTCTTGTAATTAAAACAACATGAACAAAAATATGCCAATTCCTCAGCCCTTTTATCTGTTAAAACAAAGCCCCAACTCCTTAGTCTAGCATTAAATCTGCTAACTTAATCTCTCCCCAATTCTTTTAAGGACTGCCAGGGTCACACTGTTCTTCCATTGTTTATTGTAAATGGAAATTACAAGACACCAAGAGATTGAGATGGGTTTCACTCTTCATTTATTACTTCATAAATGTAATATGAACCCACACATTCCCCACACTCTTCCTACTTGCTGGCCAAAGTTGAGTTCTTCACCTGTGTGAACCTGGCCCTAGGGTTGGAGTCTCTCTCTCTGTAATGAGGTTATGGCTGAGGGCTGTTCTTCTTAATATTCCAGCCTTTCTGAGCTTCGCAGGCTGAGAAGGTGTTCCAGTACTTTCATTACTTTCCTGATGGCAGATAATGTGGCCCTAACATGGTATCTAATCACAACTCTTATCTCAGGCCTCTTTTAGAAATGTAATTTTTAAGCCAAGCATAATTTTAAACCAAGAGATACTTTTCATAGAGAATTTACATTAACATGTTCTTTCTGCACATATGTAGAGTATCTTTGAGAAGAGGCTCAAATAGCTTAGTAAACCTTGTTTATAAGCAATAGATAATAGTTGTAATTTTTAAATCTTATCTGTATCCCATAAGAAAGAAAGATAATTACATGGAGGATGTGATGCTTAGGCTAATGTATCAACTTGGCCAGGTAATTGTGCCCAGTGGTTTGGTCAAGCAAGCACTGGGTTAATTGTAACACAAGGATATTTATGGACTTTAGTTACCAGTGAGTTTACTACATACATAGCTGATTACATCTACATCAACCAGGAAGATTGCCGTCAGCAATGAGTGATGTTTTATCCAGTCAGTTGAATGCTTTAAAAGAGGAAGTGATTTCAGCATTCAGAGAGAACTTCCCAGCTCGTCTTTGGACAGCCAACGTCTCCCAGAAACTCATCAAGGACCTTCATTGGACTTTCATCAGAGCCCCTGGTTTGCAGCCTGCCTGCGGAACCTGGACTTGTGCATCACCATGGTCACGTGAGAGACTCTTATTAAATCTCATACTATTGACAGATATCTCCTGTTGATTCTGTTTCCCTAGAGAACCCTGACTAATACAGAGGGTCTCTGGCTCCATTTGGGGATTTTCCTGAGGCCTCTCACAGCATCAACTAACCTTTTCTAAAGTTTTTCATACTATTCCTCTTGTGCTCCAGGGACTGTAGTCTGGAATGTGTTTCTTAAACATAGACTTACACCTTGCCAACTACATACTTAAAATCAATTTAAGTTTTCTAAAAGAACACACTACACTTTTATCTCTATCTAGTGAAACACTCCTTCTTTTAAGTTCCTGTTCATTCTTCCCTGCTTGGTGCTTTTTTGGCTCTTCCTACTGGAAGGGAGCTCTCCCATCTTTCAATTCTCATTGTATTCTATTTATGCAACTTTTGAGCCACATAAACATAGTCTTATTTGCATCAAAGCTGTTTCAATAACTTTATCACATTATAAAATCACTGAAAACAGAAATCTTGTTATCATTTATCTTCATTTATCCACTACCGATATCAACAAATTTTAGTGAATGACTGAATATTAGAAAGTGATTCACCACCTAAGAAGTTAATCTTATTAAGAACATTTTTAAAAATGAGTAAATGTTTACTTAAAAATAGAAAGAATCTATATGATGAACCAACCTTGTGGGAAATTCTAAATTTTATATATTTTCATAAATTTAGCTAAAGGGAATTCTCTGCTGTCAGTAACAAAATAAAAGAAATATAGAATCTTTTCAATCCCTGCCCTGTCTTCTTCCCATATATTCTTTATTGTGTATTCTGCTTCTATTAACTGCTGTTAGGTTCAGGGTTTACAATCAGTGTATCTAAACTGCAACATAATATTCCAACCCTTATATTCCAAGCAATTGGAATTGACTTATTTTGATTATGCATACCTAATACCTATATTTCCAAAACAGTATATAGCAAAGAAACAAATCATTGTGGAATATATTTATATTCCAAAGTAAACATATTCTAGGCATTCTGTTTTCCCTTATTGAAGTCACTTCAGTATCAATGATTATCTTATTCACCTATTTTCTTACTTCGATATTGTCTCTCTTCAACAATATGAACCCAACTACCCTATTGCCACTAGAATGTTAGTTCCATGAGATCAGAGACTCTACTTACTCCCTGAGTTGAGAACAGTGTCTAGCATTATAAGAGAAACAGTATAAATATTGAATGAGGACATAATAACATTAATTAACATTTTCTTTATAATGATATTTATCCCAGAGGTAAGCTCACACACACACACACACACACACACACACACACACACACACACACAACAAGCCAGACAATAAAAGGTCTCTGACAATGTTTCTTAAGCCGGGGAAGAAGAGGATAAATACAGAATTTGGATGCATTTTGCAGGTGATCCTGATTTAGAGGTCTAGATTGTGGGCTGCATAGAATATATTTCAACATGCATTTTTTTAACAAATCAATTTTATTAATACATATTAATACAGCATAAATCCATCGAAAGGTTATAATCAATGGTATTTGGTATAATCACATAGTTGTACATTCATCACTTCAATCATTATTAAGCATTTTTTTTATTCCAATAATAATAATGAACAAAAAAACAGACAAACAAAAAAACTCACCACCTTTCAATCTGTCTATAATACCCGTGACATATATAGATGCTATTCTGTTTCCATCTCTCTAGTTTATTGGAATTTATATTTTGTAAAAACAGTCTTATATATGCAATATTACCCATATTCATATTTCACATGAGGTTAGCTGTTATACAGTACCATGTTACATTTCTTAGCTTTTCTTCTAATAATATATGTGTCATTAGACCTTCCCTTTCAACCATTGTCATACACATATGATAACTCTGCTAGTTACAAACACTATGATGTGTTTTCACCATTTCTATTCATTTCCAAAGATTTACAAAGAAACATTTTAGCAATTCTGCATAAATAAACCCTCAGCTTTCCATTCTCTACCCTCATTCTATTTTCTGGTGACCTATATTCTAATTATTAACTCCATGAGTTTACACAATATACTTAGTTCATAATAGTGCAATCATACAGTATTTGTCCTTTTCTGTCTGGCTTGCTTCAATCAACATATCCTCCAGGTTCATCCATGTTGTCATATGCTTCACAATTTCATTTCTTCTTACAAGTGCATAATATTCAATCATGTGTATACACCACAATTTTTTTAATCCGTTCATTGGTTCATGGACACCTGGGTTGCTTCCATCTTTTGGCAATTGTGAATAATGCTGCCATTAACATCGGTGGGCCGATGTCTGTTCACGTCAATGCTCTCAGTTCTTCTGGGTATGCACTGAGTAGTGGTATTGCTAGGTCACATGGCAAGACTATATTCAACATCCTTAGGAACTGCCAAATTGTCCTCCACATGGCTGTACCATTCTACAGCCCCATCAACAGTGAATAAGTGTTCCTATCTCTCCACATCCTCTCCAACATTTGTAGTTTTCCGATTTTTTAATAGTGGCCATTCTAATAGGTGTAAAATGATATCTCATTGTAGTTTTGACTTGCATTTCCCTAATCACTACTGATGTTGAAATTTTTTCATGTGTTTTTGCCATTTGTATTTCTTCTTTGGACAACTGTCTATTTAAGTCTTCTGCCCATTTTTTAATTGGGTAGTTTGTCTTTTCATTGTTGAGCTGTATGATCTCTTTGTTTATCATGGATATTAAACCTTTACTGGATATGTGATTGCCAAATACTTTCTCCCATTGAGTCAGCTGCCTTTTCACCCTTTTGACAAAGTCCTTTGTGGCACAAAAGTGCTTAATTTTGAGGAGGTCTCATTTATCTATTTTTTGTTGTTTTTGTTCGTGCTTTGGATGTAAGGTTTAAGAAACTACCACCTACCACAGGATCTTGAAGATGTCTTCCTACATTTTCTTCAAGGAATTTTATGGCTGTTGTTTTATATTTAGGTTCTTAATCCATTTTGACTTAATTTTGTATAAGGTGTGAGTTAGGGGTCTTCTTTCTTTCTTTTGCCTGTGGATATCCAGTTCTCCCAGCACCATTTGTTGAACAGACTGTTCTGGCCCAGATGGGAGGGATTGACAGCCTTGTCGAAAATCACTTGACCCTAGATATGAGGGTCTATTTCTGAGTTCTCAATTTGGTTCCTTTGGTCAATCTGTCTGGCTTTATTCCAGTACCATACCACTGTACCTAAGTAACATGCATTAAAGTCAGGAAGTGAGAATCTTCCAATTTCGTTCTTCTTTTTAAAGACATTTTTGTTCCCCCCAATGTGGGACATGACTCCCGGGGATGAGCCTCCCTGGCAACGAGGGATTAATACCAAGAGCCAACTGGCAACATGTTCAGAAAAAGACCTTGAATAAAAGGGGGAAAAGGTAAAGAGAAATGAGTTCACATGGCTAAGAGACTTCAAAGAGAGTCGGGAGGTGATCCCAGAGGTAATACTTATGCATACCTCAGTAGGATCTCATAGAACACCTAAGTGGACATCACCCCACACTGAGGGACCCCTAAGGGCTCTGGTGACACCCAGGTCCAATACACGTGGGGATAGCCCCAGAGAATGATGCCTAATTAGTGGGCTCTTCATTGGCATTTGTGTCCCTGAGAGTGACAGAGTTGGACTCAAACAAGTCATCCCTGCACATGGTCCATCAGTCCCTTCTACTCAAACCTATATGTGATGCAGGAGTTTTTAGGTGTACTTCCAGA
>JAQZBX010049147.1:0-20006 GCA_029593785.1 Cabassous unicinctus | reverse complement strand
GAAGGCAGGATAATCCTATCCACTATATCCATGGAATATAAGCCCTCTCTCACTTGGAGGTGGAGTGGACATCACCTTCCAAGTCCCCTCAGGATGGGGGGAGGAGCTGTGGACTAGAGTGGACTTGGTGGTGTTCTGTTGTAGACATATTGTGATTCAGGCAATGGAAGAAATTGTAACAGTGAGGTGGAGCCGGTGGACACTGGACATTTTTGGGGCAGGGTGAGGAGGGGCAGTTGAAATGCTCGGGCTTTTTTTGGACTTTGGGGGTTGTCCTGAGTGGTGAAGTAGCGACGAATGTAGGCCATTTTCCATCAGAATATACCATGCAGAACTGGGTGGGAGAGAGTGTGGCCTGTGATGTGAACTGTGGTCTATGCTCGGTGGCAAGGCCCCAGGATGTGTATATCCATTGCGGGTGTAGTACCACGTGGATGGGGAATGGTTGTGTGGGGGGTTGTTGGTGGTCTGGGCGGTGGGGAGCATGGGAATCCCTGTAATTTCTGAGTAATATTTGGGTAATCTAGGCACCTTTATAAAATGTATACATATACATATAACAAATAACATTTATGTAAACAAATGCACATATATGCATATGTATTATATATCATTTTACAAATTAAAAAAATTTTAAAATTAAAAATAAATAAATAAATAAATAAAAAAACAAAGAAGATAAATAAATGGAAGAATATTCTCTGTTCATGGATAGGAAAGCTAAACATCATTAAGATGTCCGTCCTACCCAAACTGATCTACAGATTTAACACAATCCCAGTAAAAATCACCATAGCATATTTTACTGAATTGGAAAAACAAACAATGAAATTTATTTTTAAGGGCAAGAGCCCTGAAAAATCCAAAAATGTATTGAAAAGGAAAAATAAAATAGGAGGAATCACACTACCTGACTTTAAAACATACTACAAAGCTACAGTGGTCAAAAGTCACGATATTGGCACAAGGATGGACATACCAAATAATTAAACTGAAATGAGAGTTTTTATATAGATTCTTGCATGTACAGTCATCTGATATTTGACAAAGCCACCAAGCCCATTCAACAGGGAGAGAATGACTTCTTCAACAACTGGTGCTTGGAGAACTGTATATCCATATCCAAAAGAATGAGAGAGGAACACCATCTCACACCTTATACTAAAATTAACTCAAGATGCATCAAAGATCTAAATATAAGAGCCATGACCATAAAGACCTTGGAAGATAATGTAGGGAAGCATCTACAGTATCTTGTATTAGGAAATGGTTTCACGAATTTCACATCAAAAGCATGAGCAATGAAAGAAAAAATAAATGGACTTCCTCCAAATTTAAACTTTTGTACCTCAAAGTAGTTTGTCAAGAAAGTGAAAAGGCAAGCTACCCAATGGGAGAAAATATTTGGTAACCCTATATCTGATAGAAGCCTAAAACCTAGCATATATAAAGAAATACTACACCTTGAAAATAAAAAGGCAAACAACCCATTTAAAAAATGGGTAAGTGATTTGAATAGACACTTCTCCAAAGAACAAATACAAGTGACAAAAGAGCACATGAAAAGATGCTCAGCACCACTAGCTATTAGGGAATTGCAAATCAAAACTATAATGAGTTATCATCTTACACCCTTTAGACTGGTGGCTATTAAAAAATCAGAGGACTACTAGTGTTGAAGAGGATGTGGAAGAATGGGAAACCTATCCACTACTGGTGGGAATGTATAATGCTCAAGCCATTGTATAGAAGAGTTTGGGGTTCTTCAGAAAACTAACTATAAAACTGCCATATGATCCAGCAATTCCACTGCTGGGTATATACTTGGAAAAATTGAAAGCAAAGACATGAACAGATATATTCATACAAATGATCTGAGCAGCATTATTCACTATTGCCAAAAGTTTAATTCAAACCAAATGCCCTTGAACAGAAAAATGGCTAAAAAAAATTGTGCTATATACATAAATGGAGTATTACTCAGCTGGAAGAAGGAATACAGCATTAACACATGGGATAACATGGATGAATCTTGAGGACCTTATGTTGAGTGAAGCAAGCCAGGCACTGAAGGACAAATATTTCATGACCACACTGATATGAATTAAGTAAATTGATTGCCATGACCTGAATGGCAAACTGCTTGATGTGCAGAGTGGGTAACGTTCCTTGAAAATAGGGGACAGGAGGATGGCTATATACTGAGCTTGGGATACCAATCTTATTGTGTCATAATACATAAAATAGTTTAAAAACATTCAGCAAAAAGAGGAATTTTTGTCACTGATATTTTGAAAAACAGAGAACTTATTTATATCTCCTAGATCCATTTTAATGTTAGGTGTTATTTAAGGCACACTCTATAGTCATTAAATTAATGGTGCACATAAGTAAAGAAAAAAAACTTAGTGAATAGCACAAGTACTTTGAATTCAGTAAAATTTAGGTATTATTCTAAGATAAATTATATGTACCAATGTTAATAAAATATTATTTTATACAATTTAACCATAGAGAAATATTGTTGTCAGGAAGTATACAGCTCTTATCTGTCACATGACCTATTGGTATATTGGGTTATATTATTTTCTTTATGATCAGAGTATGACTTCCACCAAGGAAATGAAAGAATCTATGACAAAGGGGTTCCTCTTTTGAGTGCTGTTTTCCCCATCAGTTAGGAATTAGTATCAAGTTCGGCTCTTCACCTTACTCTTAGATTAGCTATGGTAGCTTTGTATGGGCCCAAATAACATTTTTAATACAGAACATTTTAAAACAAATATGTATATACATTAAAGTCCATCATTTTCCATATTTTGTACTTATATTTCTGATAATAGTTGGGGCAGGGAGCAGGTGTAATTTTCTTTTTCTTTAAAAATCTTTGCTTGGAAACCACGTTGGGATACAATTTGGGTTGCTACCTGAATTGCATTTAGACCCCAAATAAATGCTTGTTCCTGACCTTAGAAAGAAAGTTTTCAGTCTTTCACAAATAAGGAGCATGTTAGGTATGGGCTTTTCATATATGTCATTTATCTTGTTGAGGATCTTTTCTTCTGTTCCTAGTATTGTTAAGTGTTTTTACTATGAAGTGGTCCTGGATTTTGCCAAATGCGTTTTCTGCATCAGTTGAGGTGATCATGTGTATGTGTTTTTTTTTCCTTCATTCTGTTAATGTGGTTTATTTTATTAATTCATTTTCCTATGATGAACCATGCTTGCATACCAGAGATAAATACCATTTGATCGTGGTGGTCTTTTACTGTGCTATTGGACTCAGTTTGCTTTCATTTTGTTGAGCATCTACATTAATTAGGTATATTGGTCTGCAATTTTCTTTTCTTGTGGTAAATTTATCTGCTTTACATGAGAGTGATGTTGGAATCATAGAATGAGTTTGGGAGTGTTCCCTCTTTTTCAGTTTTCTGGAAGAGTTTGAGCAGAATTGGATTTTAGTCTTCTTGTAATGTATGCTAAAATTCCCCTGTGCAGCCATCTTGTCCTGGGCTTTTCTTTGATGGGAGGTTTTTGATAACTGATTCAATGTCTTAATTAGTAATGAGTTTGTTGAGATATTTTATTTGTTCTTGAGTCCGTATGGGCAGTTTGTATGTTTCTATGAATTTGTCCTTTTCTAATTTATCTAATTTATTGGTTTATGGTTGTTCATAGTATTTGCTTATAGCCCTTATTTCAGCAGGCTCTGCAGTAATGACCCCATTTTCATTTCTGATTTTCTTTATTTTCATCCTCTATTTTTTTCTTCATCATTCTAGATAAATATTTCTCAGTTGCATCGATCTTTTCAAAGAACCAAATTTTAGTTTTATGAATTTTTCTATTGAATTTTTTTCTCATTACATTTATCTCTACTCTTTGTTATTTCTTCCTCTGATCTCTTTCTGCTTAATGTGTTCTTGTTTTTTTATTTTTTTCCAATTTTGAGGTTGTGCATATGATTTGAAGTGTTTCTTCATTTTAATGTAAACATTTAGATATATAAATTTTTCTCCCTGCACTGCCCTTGCTGTGATCCATACATTTTGGTATTGTTGTATTTTCATTTTCATTCACCTCAAGATATTTCCCGGTTCCCCTTGTGATTTCCTCTTTAACACATAGGTTGCTTAAGAACATGTTGTTTAATTTCCAAATATTTGTGAATTTTCTATTTCTTCTTCTGTTACTGATTTCTAGTTTCATTCTGTTGTGGTAAGAGAAGATACCTTGCATAATTTCAATATTTTAAAAATTTGTTGAGAATTGTTTTGTGACCTAGCACATGATCTATCCTGGAGAATGATTCATGTGCACTTGAGATGAATGTGTATTCTTTTGTAACTAGTTTAGTGAGGTTTTCTATATATGTCTGTCAGGTTTAATTCACTTAGCGTATCGTTCAATCTTGTACTACCTTACTGACCTGACTAGATGTTCTAACCATTATTGAAAGTGGTGTATTAAAGTCCCCTACTATTAATATAGAATCATAAATTTCTCCTTTCAAATCTGTCAGTACTTGCTTCATACATACTGGGATTCTACAATTAGTTGTATATATATTTATAATGGTTACATCTTCTTGTTGGATTAACCCCTTTATCAGTATAAATGTCCTTCTTTGTCTTCTGTAACTGCTTTAATTTAAAGTCTATGTTACCTTATATTAGTATAGATAGTCCAAGCTCTCTCTTGATTACTACTTGCATGGTATATCTTTTTCCCATCTTTTCACTTTCAACATACAGATTTCTTTGAATTTAAGTTGAGTCTCTTGTAGACAGAATATAGTGCTTTTTACCCACTCTGTGGATCTCTGCTTTTTGACTGGAGTATTTTTTATCAATTTACATTTAAATTTACTACTGATAATGCAGGACTTTCTTCTGCTATTTTTTATTTAGACTTTGGAAATCTTACACCATTTTTGTTGCTCAATTCTTTCATTAATGTCTAGTTCTATATGTATTTGATTATTGTACTGTACCTTATTGAGTGACTTCTCTTTTGTACATGGATGTATTATCATATATATTCCTTCTGGCTGCCACAGTTTTAAAATTTGACATCTTAAATATGTATCATATTTGGATTGATACCAACTTAGCTTCAATTGAAAATGCATATAATTTTCTTAAACTACTAAATCACTCCCTCCTTTTTCTCTACTTTTTACCAGTTAGAACTTTTTACATTGTGTGGACAAAAGCATAGATTTATTGTTACTTTTTATGCTTTTGCATTTTAGCACCTGCAGGATGTGAGAAGTTGAGTTACATAACAAAAAATACACTACATTATTACTGGAATCTACAATTGTCTTTATGTTTACCTTTATTGGAGGTCTCTATTTTTCTTTTCTTTTTTTTTTAAGATTTATTTACTTATTTACTTAACCCCCCCTTGCTGCTTGTGCTTGCTGTGTCCATTCGCTGTGTGTCTTCTCCGTGTCTGCTTATCTTCCCCTCGCTGTGAGGTCCCGCTGCATCAGCCCCTCGTGCCGTGCCGGCCGGCCTGCCCTCACAAGGAGGCCCCGGGAAGGGAACCCGGGACCTCACACATGGTAAACGGGGGCTCTATCGGTTGAGCCACACCCGCTTCCTGTTGTGAGGGCTTGCTGCATCAGCCCAATAGGCTGCGCGGGCCGGCCTGCCCTCACAAGGAGGCCCCGGGAAGCGAACCCGGGGCCTCCCATATGGTAAACGGGGGCTCTTTTGACTGAGCCACTCCCACTTCCCAAGGTCTCTATTTTCCTATGCTGCTTTGGGCTACTTTCTATTGTCCTCTCCTTTCAGTCTGAAGAACTCCTTTTAGCATTGATAGTAGGACAGATATGGTGGTGAGGAACTCCCTTAGCATTTGTTTATCTGAAAAAGTCTTAATCTCTTCTTTATTTTGAAAGAAAAATCTCACTGGCTATAACATTTTTGTTCAGAAGTTGTTTTCTTTCACAGAAAATCCACGGTTTTCTTTCCTCCATCATTTCTGATATGAAATTTGCACTCGATCTAAGTTGGACTCCCTTGTAAATAACATGTTGCTTTTTTCTTACAGTTTTCAGAACTCTCTTTGGTCCTTTGCATTCAATAGTGTGATCAGTATAAGATGGGATATATTTTTCTTCATGTGTTTCCTGTTTGGTGTTCATTGAGCTTCTTGGATGTAAAAATTCATGTCTTTTGCTGAGTTTGAGAAGTTCTTTGCCACTATTTCTTTGGCTAACCTTTCTTTCTCTTTTTTTCTCTTTCTTCTCCTTCTTGGTTTCCCATAATGAATATATTGGTGTGCTTCATGATGTAGCATAGCTGTCCTAGGATATTTTTGCTATTACCTTTTCTTTTTACTTTCTGCTACTCAGCCTGACTCATTTAAAGTATTTTGTCTTCACATTCACTAATTCTTTGTTCTACAAGTTCCAAAATACTCTAGAAGACCTCTTGGCCATTTTTTTTTTTAATTTCAATTATTGTGGTCTTCAAATAGTCATTTTGTTTAGTTCCTTTTTAAAATTTCTATCTCTTTATTAAGTCTATCATATTGCTCAGTCATTGATTTCTTGATGTCTTTAATTCTTTCTCTGTAATTTCCTTCACCTCCTTGAACACTTTATGATTATTTTTTAAAGGCTTTGTTTGGTATGTCCATATTCTTGTCTTCTTTGTCGTTGTTTTTCCTGTATTTTTTCCTTTTCCTTTAGCTGGGCCATCATTTCCTATTTCTTTGTTTGTCTTGTATTCATTTGTTGGCACAGTGCTCATTATAATCGTGTTGAGGAAATAGCTGAAAATTTCCCAACTCTTTTGAGGGAAATGGATGTGCATGTCCAGGAAGTACAGCATACTCCAAATGGTATAAATCCTAAGAGGCCTACCCCTAGAAATACATTTATCAATTTGTCAAACCCACAAGATCAGAAGCGAATACTTGAAACAGAAAGTGATATGACATAGTTAAGGTGCTAAAGAAAAAAACTGTCAATCAAAAATTCTGTATCCAGTAAAACTGGCAGTCAAAAATGAGAGAGAGTTCAAAATATTCACAGATAAACAGAAAGTAGGTGTATTTGTCAACAAAACCCACCCTTCAAGAAATACTAAAGAGAATACTGTGGGTTGAAAGGAAAAGCAGGAGAAAGGGTTGGAAGAGAGTGTAGAAAAGAATATTATTATTAAGACTAACTAAAAAGATAAAAAGAGAAATAAAAACTAAATATGACATATATAAACCATAACAAAATTGTTTAATGTATGTAGTTCCTTGAGAATAATAACATTGAATGATAATGGATTAAACTATCCAAAGAAACAGATTGGCAGAATGGATAAGGAAATATGACCCCCTTATATGCTGTCTACAAGAAACTCATCTTAGACTGAGGGACACAAGGAGGTTGAAAGTGAATTCTTGGGAAATGATTTTACATGCAAACAATAACTAAAAAAGGCCATGAGTAACTATACTAATATAGGATGAAATAGACTTTAAATGCAAAGCTATTGTAAGAGACAAAGAAGAACACTATATATTAATAAAAGTGATAATCTTTCAAGAAGAAAGAATAATTATAAACATTTACACATGCAACCATGGTGTCCTATGAGGCAAACATTGGACAAACTAAGAAGAGAAATAGATACTTCTACAATTATAGTGAGGGACTTTAATACAATTTTATCATTAGACAGAACATCTCAGCAGAGGGTTAATAAAGAAACAGAGACTTTGAATAATGCGATAGAGGATCTAGACCTAATAGACATATACAGATATTACACCCAAATACATGACAACATACATTCTTCTGGAGGGCACGTTGCTCATTCTACAAGGTAGACCATATGTTAGAATCTGAGAATGAGTCTTAATGGATTTTAAAAGATTGAAATCATATAAAGTAATTTCTCTGACCAGAATGGAGTGAAACTAGAAATTAATAAGGGGCAGAGAACCAGAATAGGTGCAAAAATATGGAAATTAACAATACACTCTTAGACAACCAGTGGTTCAAGGAGGAAACTGAAGGAAAAAAAAAAAAACAGACATCCAGCAAGATAGCAGCAGAGTAAGGAGCTCCTAGAGTCAGCTAATGCTACAGCACAGATAGTAATCACCCAGAGCAATCTAAAGCACCTGTTTGAGGGCACCAGGAGACCAGAAGAGCATCCTGCAACATCCTTGAAAGAATGGAAGGAAGAGAGAGCCCATGTGCAGAGAAGATTCATAAGTAGAGCACTCTACACTCTGGAGGCTGGTGCCCATCCTCCACTGGCAGCACATGCTGCCTAGGGAACTATTCTGTGGTTGGAATTGGAAGCTCTACTTCCCAAAAACAGGGGATTAGAAATGATTGGGCACCAACTTCAGCTACTGATTAGTAAACTCAGCACACTAAAGCACAATCCTAAGAACAGCTAAAGTTTGAACCTGTCCAAGTCAGAAAGAGGCTAGTAGCTGCCACTTTAACTTTGCCCCTGGTGTGAGGGGAAGCAGGGTGGACTGAAAATCACAGTGCTGGTAGGGACAAGCTTCCTTCCACCCAGATCAGAATGGAGCTCTAGCCTCAGCCCCAGGCTCCCCTCTGGCAGGAAGAAACTGGGGAGACCTGCACCAAAGGCTCTGAGAAAATATAGGCCAAGCTGCAGAGGCCAGTTTTCATCCTACTCTGGGGGCACAAGCTGCCTTAGAGTCTATTTTGTGGCTGGGGTTGGAAGCTCCATTTCCCCAAAACAGGGAAGGAAGAGGTGGTTGGCCACCAACTTCAGATACTGATTAATAAATTCAGCTGGCTAAAGTATAATCCTCAGAATAGCTAAAATTTGAACTTGTCCAAGTTGGAAAGATGCCAATCACTGCCATTTTGACTCCACCTCAAGTATGAGGGGAAGCCAGGCTGACTGAAAATCACAGTGATGGTAAAGACTGGTTTCCTCACCCTCACACTGTAGGCCTAGCCTAAGCTTCAGCTTGACCTCTAACAGAATGGAAGCTGGTGGACCCTGCACCAGTCTCTCTAGGTAACTGCAGGTACATTCAGCTGACACAGACTGAATAGTCGGAAGTTTACTGGGACAACTGTGGTCATTTTGGACCCACATGGCATAGATTGTTACCCACACCTTTAGCTCCACCCCACCCCAGGCAGGGGAGAAAAAGGTGTGAAGATTCATCTGTCTTTCTGGGCAACTACAGTCTAGGCTTGCATGATTTGGATTATTGCACATGGCTGTGGCTCTGTCCCAAATCCTGGAAAAGGAGAAAGTTGGCAGAAGATGCATCAGTCACTGGGGCAATGAGGGCACCTAGAGCCTCCAGAGTTTACAGTACCAACTATATCCATGGATCCTACTACACAAACAGCAAGGGAAAATGGGCAAGAAAGCACTAAACTAAAGAGAGAAACTGCACCCAGAATAAATACTCTAGTAAGGCGGATGTCAAGACACCAACAAAAAATTACAATTCACACAAGAAACAGGAAGATATGGCTCAGTTAAAGAAACAAGATAAGCCTCCAGATGACATAAAGGAGTTGAGACAAGTAATCAGAGATGTTCAAAGAAGTGTTAATAAATTCAATGAGATGGCTAAAGAGATTAAGGATATTAAGAAGATATTGAATGAGCACAAAGAAGAATTTGAAAGCATACATAGAAAAACAGCAGATCTTATGGGAATGAAAGGCACAATAAATGAAATAAAAAATACACTGGAATCATATAATAGCAGATTTGAGGAGGCAGAAGAAAGGATTGGTAAGCTTGAAGAAATGGCCTCTGAAAACAAACAAATGAAAGAACAGATGAAGAAAAGAATGGAAAAAATTCAACAGGGTCTCGGGAACTGAAGAACAGCAAGAGACATGCAAACATATATGTCATGGGTGTCCCAGAAGGAGAAGAGAAAGGAAAAGGAGCAGACGGATTATTTGAAGAAATAATGGTAGAAAATTTCCCAATCTTATTGAAGGACATAGATATCTATGTCCAAGGAGTATAATGTACTCCCATCCAAATAAAGCCAAATAGACCAACTCTGAGATGCATACTAATCAGACTGTCAAATGTCAAAGACAAAGAGAGAATTCTTAGAGCAGCAAGAGAAAAACAATGCATAACATATAAGGGATACCAATGAGATTAAGTGCCAATTTCTCATCAGAAACCATGGAGGCTAGAAGACAGTGGTATGATATATTTAAGATACTACAAGAGAACAACTTCCAGCCAAGAATCTTATATCCAGCAAGATTGTCTTTCAAAAATGAGGGTGAGTTTAGAATCTTCACAGGTAAACAGAAACTGAGAGAGTATATAACAGGGAGATGGGCTTTGCAGGAAATACTGAAAGCTGTGCTACAAACTGAAAACAAAAGATGGGAGAGAAAGGCTTAGAAGAGAGTCTAGAAGTGAAGATTACATCAATAAAAGTTACTAAAAGTGGAAAGTGCAGTGAAAATAAAATATGAGAGATAAAACATAAATGGAAAACACAATTATCAAACTTATTTCAAAGGGTAAGGATTACTGAATAGCCAGAAACATCTTTAAAAAAAAGAGCAAAGTTGGAGAACTCTCATTTTTAGACTTTAAATCATGTTACCTAGTTACAGTGGTAAAAACAGCATGGTACTTGCATAAAGACAGACACATAGACCTAATTGGTGGATCAGAAACAGACCCTCACATCTATGGTCAAGTGATTTTTGACTAGCCTGTCAAACCACCCAGCTTGGGCAGAACAGTCCACTCAACAAAGTGCTGAAAGAACTAGATATCCATAGCTAAAAGGAGAGAGGAGGCCTATTTCACTCCTTATAAAAAACTAACTCAAACTGGATTAAAAACCTAAATATAAAAGCAAGAACCATAAAGCTTCTAGAAGAAATTGTAGGAAAACATTTTCAAGATCTGTTGGTAGGTGGTGGATTCTTAAAGAAGATAAGAGGAAGAATGAGATGGACTACTGATGTTTAATGTATGTAGAAGTTTTAACTAACTTTACTGTAAAAGTGTGGAAACATACAGAATTGATGGTAACACAATAAAATGAGTGAAAGCCGGTTTATAAATGGGAATGTGGCAGAAAATGGTAGTCTAGGGATGTATATACCAATTGTCAGAAAGCTAGAGAATAACCTAGGGGCAAAATAGCACAGTAAACCAGAGTGGATGAGAATTGTGGTAGATGAGAATTCTGGTACAGATGCAGGAGTGTCCTTTCAGCGCAAGAGCACATGTACATCACTATTGCAGGATGGTGGGAATGTGGAGAAGCAAAGGAAAAATACAACTGGGGTTACCTATGAACTGTGGTTAACAGTAATAATGTAATATTCCTGCAAGTTTGCCAAAGATTTTGTGTTGATAATGGGAGAGTATGGAAAAAGTGTGCCAAATACACATTGTGGACCTGATAATAATCTGATGATATTATCTCATAATTTGTAACAAATGTTCCCCCACAGTGTGGAGTGTTGATAGAGGGGTGTTATTTGGGAATTCTGCACATGTGCATGATTGTTTTGTAAGTTTACAACTTCTGTCATAATAATATATTTTTAAAATAATAATAGGGTGGATTGGAGGGAAAATACATCAAATGTAAGATAAGGACTATAGTTAGTAGTAAGATTTTGACAATATTATTTCATAATTTGTAAAAATGCCTCACAAAGCAAGGTCTTGGTTGTGGGTTGATGTATGGGACCCCTGTATGATGTTATGCATATTTGCTTTGTAAGTTCACGACTTTTAATATACACTTATTATTTATGTATATTCATGTAAAAATGATATAAAAATAATAATAATAGAGTCAGTTGGGGGAAGAATACTTTGGTTAGTAGTAATATTTTGAGGATGCTCTTTAATCATTAATTAAAAATGTTTCACAAGAATGCAAGGTAGTGATGGTAGGGTGACGTATGAGAGAACTGAATGAAGTTATGTATGTTGGTTTTGTAAGTCCACAACTATTACTATATACTTTTTGTTTATGTTTGTTTATGTATGACTGATATACTTCAATAAATTAGAAAAAATAAACAGTAACTACCTTGAAATAAATGAAAATGAGAACACAATATATCAAAACCTATGTAATGAAGCAAATGCTTTGCTGAGAGGGAAATTTATAGCCAGAAATGCTTATATTAAAAAAAGCAGAAAGAACTAAAAGCAAAGTCAATAAAAAAGAAAATATTAAACTCCCATCCTGAGGAGTCCTTTTACTTTCTCAAATAGAGAGGTAAGAACATCTCAAGTACATAGGCAACACTTAATAAATTAAATTAGACAAGTATGTCAAGCCCTCAATATTAATGCATGTAAATATGAAACTTATTCTTCAAAAATTGAAACTTAGTGGTTGCCATAGTTCTGAGGGGAGGAGAAGGGCAGAATTGGTAGAATTTTGGGCATTTCTGGGGCATTGGAATTGTTCTGCATGATCATGTAATGATGGATACAGGCCATTATATAGTTTGTCAGAACCTATAAAAGTATATGGTGCAAAACGTAAACCATAAGGTAGACCAATGGTCATGGTTAGTAGAAATGCTTCTATATTTATTCCTTGATTGTTACAAATGTACCATACTCAGGTAGGATATATTGATAGGGGAGGATGTGGGGGGAAGAAGGGGTGGGGTATATAGGAATCCCCTATAATTTCTATGTAACTTTTCTGTAACCTAAAGCTTTTTTGGAAAATAAAAAGAAAAGAAAATAAGCTGTGGAAACATACAGAAAAAAAAGAATAAATAAACAAATCCACAATTAGAGATGGAGATTTCAGTTATCATATACCAATAATGAATACAAAAAGTAGATAAAAATCATCAAGGAGATTAATGACTTGACTTAAATTACATTTATAAAACACTTGATTTTTTCAAAATCACTCAGACCATTTATTAATATAGACCATTTTCTGGGATAGAAAAGACTCAGGGAGTGGCTGTAACTCAGTAGCTAAGCACCTGCTTCCCATATACAAGATTCCTGGTTCAATCCTCGGTAACTCCTAAATAAAAAATTAAAAAAAAAGAAAGAAAGGAAAAAAATATAAGTGTCAACAAATTTACAATGATTTAAACCTTTCAAAATGTGTTTCCAGGTCACAGTTCAATTAAAATAGAAACATCAGAAAGAAAGCAAGAAAAATCCTCATACATCTGGAAAATATATAAATGATTTCTAACTCACCCCATGCACTATGGAAGAAACCAAAAAGGAATGGAAAGGATTTTGTTATTTTGAAATAAATGAATATGAAAACACAATATATCAGAATTCCTGGGATGCATGCAATGCAGTATTTAAAGAAATTTATAAAACTAAACATTTATATTACAAAAGAAAAAAGGTCTCAAATCAACAACCTAAGCTTTTGCCTAAAGGAAGTGGAAAAAGAGAGAGCTAGCCAGAGTGAAAAGAAGAAAGAAAATAATAAAGAACAATGTGGAAGTCAATGAAATAAAAGAGAGAAAAACAGTAGGGAAAAAAAAATCAATGAAACCAAAATGTGTTTATTTGAGAACGTCAAGACATTTAGTAAACTTCTATATTGATTGATCAATTAAAAAGTCTAGATGACACAAATTAACAAGATCAAGAAGGAGAAAATTGACATCAATACAAATACTACAGATATTCAATGGCTATTAAAGGATAGTATAAACAACTTTATGCTTTTAAATAGAACAATGGAAGAAAATTTTAAATAAGTAAATTATTTGAATGGATGAATTACCAAAGAAAATATTTGGATGTCATATAAACACATGAAAAGTTTCTTATTAGTCATTTTGAAAATGCAAACTAAAGACACAATGAAATACCATTTCACATCTTTTAAAATGGCTAAAATTAATGATTGACATACCAAGGACTGGTGAATATGGGGAGCAGCCAGAGCTATCATACACTTTGATGGGACTATAAAGAGGTAAAACTATTTTTGGAAAGAAAACATTGAGTCTTGTGCCTCCTTAAACTCTCAGAGATGAACAATGCACTCACAAACATTACGTGTGTCAGTACAGTGGACTATGAAAAAGGAAATCATGATGCTTTCTCTAGTACAGCTATTTGCTCATGTTAGGAACTTGTATTCACCCGCTCTTAGGTTCCACATCTGTAAAATGCTGGCAATGAATGCATCATTTCCCTGTCAATGACTATCCTGCTTGTCCTTTTAGAATATCCCATTAAACACTAAATGAACAACTCCTGGAATTTATTACTGTTTAATCTCAAAACAAATAAGCTTATGGAAATCAGAAAGTGTGCCTTTATTTAAAATTTTAACTATTTCAAAACATGTTATCTTTACAATGGAGTCAAAAATAAATTCAGCATATATCACACATTCAGTCAGGATATGGGAAAGGAGGAGAAACAATTCACCGGTTTCTCCAGCTTCCACTTCAATTGCTGTGAGTTCATTTCTTTGCTTTTCTTCTCAGCATTTTCTGTTTCCTTAGTGAAATGCTGGTCATTCTCCAGCTGCTCAGATTATTATCTCATTTTCATAAATTCACATTTCCCAGACCATTGTTTATATTAATAATATTCACTTTTTAATTCCTTCTACCATTCATAGAAGAAATCTTTGTACAATTATATACTTGTTACCTGTCATTCACCCATTGTTAAAAATAATCAGAGGGAATTATTGACTTCCGGGAAGATGGCTGACTAGTAAGACACAGGAATCTCTTCTCCAGAAAAATAGCTAGAAAACAGGCTGAAACAGCCCCAAAATAGATCTTCTAGGGTTTAGGACAGCAGGGGAAGGCTGCACACCACCCAGAGGAGAGACGGACAAAAGAAAGAAATCGCAACAACAGAACCGTGAGTGGCAATCAGCAGCGGCAGCTGCTGCCGGCACCCTCCCCCACACTCCTTAGAATTCTCAGGCCTCGGGCCTGCGACTACAGACAAAGGGGGGCTCCAGGGATCTACCACTCCCAGAAAGGGAAGAGAGAGGGACACAGCCTTAGGCTGACTCAGGTTCTGACCCACAAATTTGGGCTGCGGAGCCCCACAGACCCTTCCACATGGCAGTTTGCCCTGGGAGCCCAGGAAGGACTGGAGAAATCCAACCCTCACAACTTCCCTCTCTTCTAGCCTGGACTAATTGTTGAGGACTCCACAGGAGAGGGGAGAGAGAGCCTGGGGCTGACCCTGCTTTTGACTCCCAGGTTTGGTCTGCCCTGTCCAGAGAGCCAGTCCAGGCCAGGTGGGACTGCACCATTGTTTGCCTTGGAGCCTGCAAGGGGCTAAAGATATACAAACCTCCCAATCTCCTCCACTACTAACAGGGATTGATTGTTGAGGACTCAGAGGGGAGAGGAAATATTCCCAGCTGGGAAAAGGGAGGGGGCTGTCAGAGAAGACTGGAGAACTGTCTCAGAAAGTTTAAATTACAAGGCTCTTAGCCCCCCAGACAGGAAGCTCTATCACATTGATCTGGTCTGTGTCACAACAAATACACTCCGACCAGGCATTGAATTGAGAGCTGCTAATGAGCGCCATCTCCTGGCAGACCAAGAAAGTGCAAATAAGAAAATTAAATAGGAGAGGCTTTTCCTGGCCCCTATAGCCACCCTGCCCAAGGCCCTAGGAAACGACTCTACAACAAATTACTGGGTCCAGTGCCCAGTTTTGAGCAACCAGCAGGACAATCCTAACAATCAAGGGTGAGCCAAAAATCAAAGAGCTGTGGTAACTTACAGCCTCCTGCCACTAAAACCCTATAAAAGAGAAAGAGATAGAGCATCTAAGTAAAATACAACCTAACGAGATGCCTAAACACCAGCAAAAAATTACAAGCCATACTAAGAAAATAGAAGACATGGCTCAAGAAAAGGAATACATCAAAGTCCCAGAAGAGATACAGAATTTAAGAGAACTAATCAGTGAGATGAGCACAGATTTCCAAAATCAAATTAATGAGATGAAAGACAATATAGTTAAAGAGATAAATGACATCAAGAAGACACTGAGCGAACGCAAAGAAGAATTTGAAATCCTGAACAGAAAAGTAACGGAGTTCTTGGGAATGAAAGACACAATAGGTGAAGTCAAAAACATATTTGAGGCATTCAACAGCAGACTCGAAATGATAGAAGAAAGAATAAGTGACACCGAAGACAGAGCAGCTAAAATTGAAGACAGAAAAGAATGGAAAAAATTGAGCAGGGGCTCAGAGAGTTGAATGACAACACAAAATGCAACAACATATGTGTCATGGGAGTTCCAGAAGGGGAAGAGAAAGGAAAAGGGGCAGAAAGAGTATTTGAGGAAATAATAGCTGAAAATTTCCCAACTCTCACAAAAGAAATAAACTTATATGTCCAAGAAGCACACCGTACCCCAATGAGAAAAAATCCAAATAGACCTACGCCAAGACACATACTATTCAGAATGTCAAATGTAAAAGATAAAGAGAAAATTCTCAGAGTAGCAAGAGAGAAGCAAATGATCACATACAAAGGATGTCCAGTAAGACTTAGTAAAGATTTCTCTTCAGAAACCATGGAGGCGAGAAGACAGTGGTATGATACAATTAGGAAACTGAAAGAGAAAACTGCCAGCCGAGAATTCTTTATCCGGCAAAACTGTCCTTCAAATATGAAGGTGAGTATAAAGTATTCACAAACAAACAGAAACTAAGAGAGTTTGCAAAAAAGAATCCAACTTTGCAGGAAATATTAAAGAAAGCCTTATAACCTGAAAGAAAACGACAGGAGAGAGAGGCTTTGAGGAGAGTATAGAAGAAAGAATAGCAGAAAGGATAACCAAAAGAGTAAAAAGAGAGAAAAAAACAAGATGACATATGAAAACCAAAGAATAAAGAATAAAGGAAGTAAATAGTGCATTTACAGTAATATCATTGAATGTGAATGGATTAAAGTCCCCAATCAAAAGATACAGGCTGATAGAATGGATAAAAAAAACATGAGCTGTCCATATGCTGCTTACAAGAAACTCACCTCAGACCCAGGGATAGAAACCAGCTGAAAGTGAATGGTTGGAAAAAGATATGCCACGTGAATAGTAACCAGAAAACAGCAGGGGTAGCTATACTAATATCAGACAAAACAGACTTTAAATGCAAAAGAGTTATAAAAGATACAGAAGGCCATTATATATTAAAAATGACAGAGCTATGTGAATATTCTCGCTGTCCTGATTTTGTGATAATCAGGGTAGGCTAAATATTTGCTAAATTAGAAATCATGCATGTGTCCCCAGACCTAGTTTTTCTCCCTAGGTCTGGTTTTTAGAATTCTGGTGATAAACCAAAGCTGATTTATTATATGCCCATCCTGTTTGGGAAATGACTTTAACTCTAGGTACCTTTGGTCAACCTTAAGAGATATAGCAGGCGTGCGGATGTGGCTTAAATAGTTGGGCATCCATCTCCCATATGGAGGGACCTGGGTTCAATCCCCAGGACCTCCTGGTAAAAATTTAAAAAAGAAAAATATAGAAGGTGCATGGGCCACCAGGTCCCATGCATAGGTGCGCCGTCAGTCCCCACAAGTGTGTAGGCCCCCCAGACCCTGCATGTTGGTGCACCGCCAGGCCCCACCGAGCCATGCAGCAAGATGATGACGTAACAGGAGAGTGACACAAGGGAGAGCCAAGATAAGATGCACCGAAAAACCAGGAACTAGGGTGACACAGGCGGTAGGATACCTCTCTCCCACATCAGAGGCTCTGAGGATCGAATTCCAGTGAAGACAGGAGGAGAAGGATGAAAGGAGAGGGCAGGAAATGGACACAGAGAATTGCCCAGTGAATGGACACAGAAATTACAAGAATGAGGGGGGAGGTAAAAATGGATAAAAGTAAATAAATAAATTAATTTTTAAAAGAAGATGAGATTGGAAGGAAAACATAAGCAAAGCTTTTGAGTAATGAGCACTCTTAAATGCATGGTTCAGACCAGGTGAACACTTTAAAGATGACTTCTGTTTTAAAGAATGTGCTTGAAAATACTGTTGACAAGGATGAATCCAGATCCTTGCAGAATGGCAATAGACTGTTTTTTTGTGTTTTTTTTTGTTTGTTTGTTTTACTGTTTTATATATTTTTATATGCTTAATGACTAGAGTGAATTTGTAGGCACTGACCAAGTAATTTTTAAAAGTTCTCAGGTACTGTTCAGTTACTTAATATTAAGATTCATATCAAGATGCTATCATTTTAAAAATGTCAAAATGGCTTTTATTGTACAGAATATTTTATTACCTTTGTAATAGATTTGTATAGTGATTTTCTTGCTAATATAATAAATGGGAGAAATTCTAAAACCTTAAAAATAGAAATAACAGAGCTCTCTCTTCTTGTGTGTGTCTGTGTTTATTATCAGACCTGGCAAGGGGGTGGGGACTCAACCTGAGTCATGCCCTACAGACATGGTCAAATCAAAGAGCCTAAAAGCATCTTAACAAGTGATCTAATCAAAGGCCCCTCAACTGAATTTAATACAATCAAAGGGTATCACACGCAGAGGAACAGATTAGTTTATAAACATAATCTCTCTTTTGGGGATTCATAAATAGTCTCAAAGTGCCACACCACCCAAACTCTTGAGTCTTCTTGTCCTACCCACAAGGAGAAAAAATATGCACAAGAAACAACCAATACATGGACCTGAGCTCCACCTGAAGATCAAGCTACTGGGGAGACATCCAGAGTCTGGGCAAAAGGTCTCATGAGCCACAGTGCACGTGGCTTCAGCCCACGAGGATGAAGGAAGACATCCAGTCTCTTTTGAGGGGAAGGACCATGGCTACAGGCTGGGAGGAGGAGCAGGCTGACCTCAGCGTCCAGCTTCCAACTGACTATAAAGTCTGTGTGCTTGATGAGGACGTCCCAATGCCAGCGGTCCAGTGAGGACAGGATGGAATGTGAGGGCAGGAGGGGAGCTCCTCAGACAGCCAAAGGACCCCACACCCAGGGCCAGTTCTACTGGTCCTACATGCACAGGCACTGGGTGTTCCTACGACTGACAGTGTTGTCATCAGCCTGCCAGGGACCAGGTAAGAAGACCTCAGAGCCCAGCTCCTTGTCCAGCGCTTTCACACTAAAAATGTCAAAGTCATTGTATCATCACACTCCATACCTGGAAATATGCATGTCCTCTAGCCATCTTCTCCTTGGGTGAGCCATCCTCTTCCTCTCTCATGTCATTTTCCTCTGCTTCCTGCTCTTCAGCTGGGATGCCAACAAAGTTCATGCCTAGAGCCTCCACTGGCATCACCTCTCCTTTTTCTGATCCTGTCTGTGTGGAAGCCTGGTGGGGAGGGAGAGTGGCTTTCCCACTTCTTCAGTGCCAGGGGCGATATAGGAGTCAAACATCATGAGATCCTGTGGGTGTCAATCTGGAAGGATGCCATGGGTGGAATGGACTGGGCCAGCCTGCTCTGGCAGGATCTTCTGGGGAGAAAATTGTGGAATATGAGTAGCCAATAGGTCCTAATGATGACAAGGTAAGATTCTCACTCTCTCCAGTTATTACCATGTTTCTCTCTAAGATGCTGAGCAGACTGCCTCTGAGTGAGGTGCAGCTCCAACTCATTCCAAAAATCCTCACCTATCTCTTCCTGCAATGGAAGAGTTTTGGGAAATGGGCTTGGAGAGATTCTTATTGTGCTTGAGTGCCAGGCTGCTGCAGTCAGGCAGTCAACATGGGGAGAGCATCCTGCAAGGGGGTAGGAGGTCATCACTGCCACAGGAGGGTGGCATTCCTGAGAGGTAGCCAACTCCACGCGCACAAAGTGGAGGGACCACTGGGGATGGGGTGAGGGGCCCACTCAGGGCCTCCAGAAGAGCCCCCCCTTCCTAAGCTGGTGGAAGTCTCCCTTCAGAGTCAGGTGTCTGGGATGAGATGATGGGGCAAAGCTGCTGGGGGTGAGGGGCCCAGTTCCTTCCTTGTGGCTCAGACCTGAAGCAGTGCCCAGAAATGCAGTCAGCAGACAGGGC
>JAQZBX010049146.1:0-12675 GCA_029593785.1 Cabassous unicinctus | reverse complement strand
TTGGTGACTAACTACTATATGATAGGCTCTTTGATAGATGTTGGGGCTATGGCAAGAATTCAATAATTTTGGTCCTCAAAGAGTTTACAATCTAAATGTGGGAACATTCAAAGAACTAGAAGAGTAATGACTGCATCTGTAGTGGATATTAAGTGTATTATGGCTGCATAAAACAGGGGTGTCTAACCTAGGCTGAAGGAACTTCAGGGCAAGTTTGAGATAAAGTGATTGTAAACTGAGGAGATTTCAACGATGAGGAGGAATTATCTGAGTGAAAATGAAGGTGTAATGTAAGCATTCAGAAGACTGATCCAAACAGAAGCAACAGTATGAGTGAATGCTCTCTGGTGGGAAAGAACACAGCACTGGAGAACTGAGAGAAGGCCTATGTGGCTGTCTGGTAGGTCGTGCGTGGCCTTGGCAATCTTCACATCCGTGTCTGTGTCAATCGTACCTACTATTATTTGAAATTAAGAAGCCATCACTTCTTGCTTAAGGTGTTAACAGACCAGAGAAACTAGTCCACTAAACAATTAGTCCCTAAAGGAAGAAAGACTCAGGTTTCAGATGGAAATGTGGTCTGGGTCCAGCCCATGATGGGAGTCTGTGAATTAATATGCAGCAACTACTGGCTAGGAGCCTGCTTTCATTCGCATCATACCAGCCTTGCATAAAGTTTACCAAACAGGGAATTTGGTAGCAAATTTTACCATGTCCAAACTAAAAGAAGAATTTTTTGGAAACCACATATAAAATTTTAGCACCTCACTTCACCTGAGGCACATAATTTTTAAAATTAGCATAGTGATTAATTATGAATCTCACTTAACATAAATACCAGGAATATTATTTTAGATCAAATTTAAAATTTCACAGGAGAATAACAAAATGTGGGTGAGTTCACCATGTACATGCTCCGGGCTAGGTCAGTTTTTTAGGACGCGTTGTTATCTGCTTGCTCTACTACAGGGTTGCTCTGCTTAGTCTCCAGTGATATTAGTTCTTGAAAATAGCTGTTATAATTGGGTTTCCCTGTAGATGCAAATGAATGGTACATTGGGGAAGGTTGTGTCCTTGACAGATATTTTTTCCAGTCCACTTTAACTTTATTACTGTACACATTTTTAATCTTCAACCAACTTAAAAATAAGTTATGACAATGTTTTTTTTACTTTTCTTTTAAAAATGAAGAGAATGCATGCATTCATTGATAAATGCCCAACATAGAAATAACCTCTATATTTAAGACTTAAATAAAAATAAATTTTAAGGGATGCATAACCATGGTGGTTAGAAGGGACCATAGAAAACATCATACTGAGCCCCTCATTTTTTACAAGAAAGTTGGAGCCAAACTATGTTATGTTACCTACCCAAGGTCATATATACAATTAGTGGCAGTTTAAATTGCGAGTTTTCTAATTCTTAATCCAGCATTATTGTCTTCTAGTGGGGTTTCTTTCTACTAAAATGAACTTCAGGAGGCCTCCCTCCTCAATTCCTCTGTTGTTCTCAGAGGAGTATATATATATCATTAGGCACCAGACAAAAATGTTTCAGGCATTAGAAGTAGGGAGCTAAATAAGACAAAGTGATAATTTTTTGAAAAATGCCCCAAGCTTAGATCAGAGATTGCTATAAAAAGGCTCCAAATAGGAGAGGGGAAAAGAATAGATGAGCTAGTTTTTCCACAATTACCCTTTGCCAAATTATCTCAAGAATGATAAAAAAAGCAATGCTAATATGAGCATTAAACCTTCAAAGAGCCTTTAAATACATAATCAAAAAGATAATAGATGGCAATTGAAGTCAGTTTGCTATCTTATCATCCCACTGAATGAATCATTAGTGACTACTACTATTTCTCCTAGTTAGAAAAATAGACTAACAGGGGGAGTTTCTTGTCTGTTAGTGTTCTGTAACTTCTGACTACAATGCAGTCCAGACCAATGGCATTCCAATGATCTACTGCTGTGTTACAACCCACCTCATAGAATGAGTGGCTTAAAACAATCAGTTTGCTCACAGATTTATGGGTCAGAGATTTAGGGAGGGTCCAGCTGATTAATTTGATTCTGATTCATGTGGTGTCAGCTGGGGCAGGTAGGGCTGGAGGATGCACTTTCAAGATGGCATCCTCACTGACTTAGCTGGCTCCTTGGGGTTCATTGGCCTCTCTCTCTATCCACATGGCATCTCATTTTCCAGGGGCTTTCTACATGGCTTGGGTTTCTTACTTTACGGTGGTCTCAGGGTGGTTGCATTCTTCTAGATCAGCTAGCTTCTAAGGGACGGAAAGTAGAAGGTACCAGGCCAATTAAGGGTGCCGCCATATTTTATTGATCAAAGCAATCATGGGGCTTATTCAGATTCAAGGGGTGGAGAAACTGACTTCACCTCTTGATGGAAGAACGGAAGGGTCATATTGTAGACGGGTGTGTGGGATGGGAGATATTATTGTAGCATCTTGATAAATGTAATCTGCCACAGATGGCTAGCAAGTAAAGTAGGCCACAAGGGAGAGAAAGTATAAGGGCTGATTTTGCATATTATAAGCTCAAGGTCTTTTGCCAAATGAACAGTCTCTGCCAGCTAGAAATGCACTCTTCTGCATTCTTGTTTTTTACAAAGAAGGTAATCAATGTCGGTTTCTGGAATGAATAACTAGAAAATTACCAGATCAAACTCTACCATTTCTTCTAAATGCAAAATTTCTATTGATCTCAGAAGATCAGTTTCATGTTATCATACTTCCTAAATATGAGCCACTGTGTCTAATAAACTCACAGTAATCAGTTACTCTTTCATATTTGAAGTACAACTTCTTTTGTACTTCCTTTCTTCACTCTTACCCTTTTTGTATGTGCCTTGGCCCCTCACCCACTCTTATACTCATTCTATCCTACCATATAACATATATATGACCTCAAAATAACCTAAAATCCTACTGTACAAAAAAGAAAAATGGAAAATAAAACCTTAAAAAAGGCAACAAAAGTACATCATAGCTTAGAAATAACTTAATCTAATATCTAAAAAGGGACAGGCAAAGCAAGCATATACATTGTTAGCTTCAAACACTAGGAAAAAGCAAAAAGTATTGAGGTGCAAGACTAATTATAAACTACATTACTACAACAGCCCAGAAATTATTTTTTAGTGCTGATTTATGTAAATGTTGTATATTGTTTGTTCTTGGCCTTAATACAACTATGAATCTGATGTGTTCCTTTTGCCATTCAATCTGTGGTATTCTCTTCAATTTAATCTTCTTTCCTGTTTCTAGCTTTGATGTAAAATTAGAACAGAAAATGTCTATTTTAATTATTCAATCACATAACCACTAAGAACAAATTGGACCTTGGACCTTGATAATGTGATGAGCAGACCTGGAAAAGGGAGTATCCTGGAAAGGGAGTATCCAAATTCAACTAATTCAATTAGGAACATGATCCTTCTTAAGGAAGTTGATCAAGTCATACATGCAAAATTCAGGAACCAGTGTATGGTTAATCCATGCAATTGGTCACATTGACTATCTATACAAATTACTACACAATATCTGCTTGCCAGTTTGTTCTGCATAAGTATCCAAAAATTAACTTTTGCCAGCTTGTCAATTTACAAAAATATTTAGAATAGGGGAGCAGATGTAGCTCAAGCGGTTGAGCACTTGCTTCCCACATAGTAGGCCCCAGGTTCGATCCCTAGTGCCTCCTAAAAACAAACAACAAACAAATGGTAAAAACCAACTTGGGGGAGCCAATGTAGCTAAGTGGTTGAGCACCGGCTTCCCACATACGAGGTCCCGGGTTCAATCCCCAGCCCTGGTACCTTAATGTATATATATATTGAGAATATAACAACAATAATATGCTCAATACTATAAAGATTAAAATAGGTGAGAGCAATTAAATTAAACTAAATTAAATCTAGTCAGTGAACTCCAGGATATTAACATCACACTTTAATCTTAAGTAGTTCTACCTGAACCTGTAAGACTCTGTATTAGTCAGCCAAAGGGGTGCTGATGCAAAGTACCAGAAATCTGTTAGCTTTTATAAAGGGTATTTGTTTGGGGTAGAAGCTTACAGTTACAAAACCCTAAAGAGTCCAACTCAAGGTACCATGAGAAGTACTTCCTCATCCAAAGTCTGACACTTCCATCTTGACACAAGATGGAAGGTGAGGTCTGTGAGGGTTCAGCCTTCCTCTTTCCTCTTAAGGCTCCATGGACCCAGCTCCTTCCAGTCTCAGCTGTAGGCTGGCATAAAGCTCATCTTTTTTCCAGGTGATCATTTCTTTCCGGGCTCAGCTGCTCTGTTCTCTTCATTAGGTCAGCTGTAAACTATCAGGCCAATGGCTCAACTCTCCCTGGGGCTCCAGCGTCAAAACCAACTTCTCTCCTCTGCCATGTCTTTTTCTGTGTATCTACTTCTGTGTTAAGAGTCTGTTTTATTGGCCCATCAAGGGGGTGGGGCCTCAACCCACATGCCCTAATGACATGGTCAAATCAAAGCCCTAAACTTAATTTAATCAAAGGCATCTCAGCTGAATCCGATACAATCAAAGGGAATCACGCCCAGAGAAACAGACCTGTTTACAAACATAATCAATTATCTTTTTTGGAATTTATAAATAATATCAAACTTCCACAGACTCTAAGTGAAAATTTCCTTTATTACAAGCCAACTTATGGGCCCATAAATTATCCACCTTGAGAGTACCAAGAACTGTGAAGGGTCTGAGATTTTACCTACTTTTAAGCCTACAGGTTAGCCTGCCATAGCTTCAAGATAATGGTAGAAGATATGAGACTTCTGGGTCAGAAACAAAGGACTGTATTACTCATAGCACAGTAAGCAACATGGGCAACAGAGTATTTGTGTCAGTTTCTCTTTCCCTCAGTTCTCCAAGGGATAACATGTATGGCCCAGATGGATGTCTTCATACTCAGTGGGTTGCATACAGGAGAAGAACCCTGAGTTTAGGGAACTCAAATCTTTTATGGAGGGCAGCAAGTTTGCTTTTACTTTGTTTCTTAGGGAGAAATTATCTTTATTATCCTGGACAGTAAGCAGACCTGCCCTTTGCTTCCAAGATAAATACTATCTCTATTTTCCAAGGCTGTTTGCTATACCAACATTCATGAAAAGATAGTCTCAAACAAAGACAGTCAGTGCCTCTGTTTCTAAGATGTACAGAAATGCAAGATGCCTATGTAGAACTGTCTCTTTAATGGAAAGTTTCCAAAAATGCATGTTTAACTGCCCTTGAGGAGTGTGAGGACACAAACCAGAGAAGCCATAAATTCCTAGATAAGTCAATCCCACCTCACCCCTTATAAGTGCATCTTAAAAGGCACATGCACATTCCTAAGCACCATAGCCATCTGTACTAGAACCACTACTGCTGCATATCAGTAACTTCAAAGAGACATGTTTATGATCTTGCAAATCCTGACTTGACTCTGTACCTTCCTTGTTTTTACCTGATATAACCCCCTGTAACTCTCTGGATGGCACAGAACGCTATTCTGAACATCCTATAGCCACCCAGGACCAGCTGCCTGGTCTGTAAGTTCCCTAATAAACTGCTACTATTTTGCCATATGATATGGAGTGGCCTGCTTCATTTTTCAGTCTTAAGTGCCCATTGAGCTTCAGCAGAACCTATGCTGTAGGTTCATGACTAGACAAGAAGCTAAATGCCAAAATATCCTTGTAATAGTCCCAATTTAAGTGAAAATTAGATTAGTATTTCCTTCAAATTCTCTGTAGTCATACATACACTGCTGTGTAATAACAAGCTATAACAGTTAACTTAGTTATACATATTTGGAAGATATCAAAAATTATTTGGAGTATTGCCATAATTACTATGGCTTACAATAAGGAGCAATGGTTTGAAGGTCAGTAGACACAGATTTGATCCCAGGCTGTCATTATCTGGTAAGATGGCTCACAACAAAATCATATAACTTATGTGGGCCTCTGTTCCTATATCTTCCAATGTGTGATATTTCTCTTCTTTTTTCCAGATAATTTCCTACTTCTTTTTTACTGCTTTAAGTCCTTGAGTCTATGAACTCACACTTTAAAGTGCAAAAAATTACTCAAAGAGAATTTAATGAGCAGATTAAATGGCCAGTTGCTCAATATCAGACAGAAATGTAAGTAGCTGTCTTCATTTTCAATTTCCTTTTCTGTTTCCACTAGAAAACATAGACACTGGAAGAGACATGAGACTACAGAATCTAATTTTTCTCAAGGTCAACAAATGAAGTTAGAAAAAAATAAAGAAAACAGAAATGTTCACCATAATGATACAAATTATTTAGACTTGGAAAACAATTTTGGCAGTAGTAAAAATGCTCTGGAGTTATACCCACCAGTTTGGACAGAAATAAAAAGACTACTAGGTTTGAAATGGTCAATTTTCCCTTCTCTTCCCAGCATCTCATACCCAGTAAATGTCACCTTTTGTTTCCACGTTGGAAATACATCTTATTTATTTCTTCCATTCTATTCCCATCACCTCTACTCCACCCCTTTTTCTCTCCTCTCTGAACTATTTTAACCAACAGGATTTGTTTCATTCTACCTTCAGGTTTTACCCTCTAATTTGACCTCCAGAGTGTTTTGTTTTATTGTGTTTTCTTTTTTTGAGTCTTCAGATCCTAAAATGCTTGAATAAAGTTCAAATATCTTCAACTACTGTTCAAATTCATCTGTAATTCTTCCATGCCTGACTTTGAGTGTTTTACTCAAAGTGGTCTATTAAGGGTGATAGATAAATCAAAATACAGTAGATCAGATTTTTGTTAAGGAAAGGTTATCAGAGTCTCTATGAAGAGCATCTAATCCTATCTTGGTGGGCCAGTGAAAAATTCCCAGATAAAAAAAAATCTATACTTGTTTTATTCCTTCTTCCTATAATTTAACCCAAATTGACCACAGAGTTTTTCCAACAACTGCAAATTACATTAAATTTTCCTTGTCTGTAGATGCTATGCCACTTCTTATCTGTGTTAATCAGATAAGCTAATTAACTGCTTAATATATATTGGTCTTTTCTCCCCCAACTAGATACCTTGCAATGCCAAAAATGTAATTAAGAATAAATTGGGATGCAAGAGAAAAAAAAATACATATATAAAATCCTGAGTGAAAGCCAATGTTGGCATTTCTTATTTCCTTCACAGACTCACTGCAGCTAGAATAGTAGAAAAGCCTATATATATTTTAAAAAACAAGAGTCAACCCAACTTAGAAAAAGGTTGGATTCCCAAAATTTGAACAAATTTGCCCATAGAAACGATGTTGTATATGACCTGATGAGTTCCAGGATAGCTCATATAAACCTCTGTAACTATAATGTACCCCTCTTCCAAAACAGTTTTCAAGTTTATCTAAACTGACATTTTAAGCACTTCTTCTATAAGAAAATGAATTTTATACTCCATGAGAGATTCTAAAATACACTTCCCCACCATGGTAGCCTAAGCAGGAAAGTGGGGAAAAAAGGAAAAGGGAGCTGTCATTAGTTGAAAAAGAATCCAGTAATATCCAATAAGTTGTTAATTTTCCATATGTGACCAGAAAGACTGTCAATACTCCTTTGGCAAACATTATTGCATACCTGTTAAGTGTTAGGTTCTATTCTCCATTCTAGATCTACAAAATGATTAAGACATGATTCTTGTCCTAAAGAATGTACACAGAAAGAGAACATCAAGGATGTACTCTCTTCTCATTAAGCACTGTCTGTTGCTGCTTTTACTTTAACCTAGGAAGGTTAAAAACACCCCCAGGAGGTTCTTTATATTGGCTGCAGTCTTTTCTCATTAATATTTTTTTTCCAGCAATACTGGTCACAGTAGATAGTCCCTAATTCTTGATCAATTGAATAGGTCACAGATAAATCAAGACTACTCAGTTATTATTAGTTTAATTGGAAAATTTCATTTGTTATAAGCCAAACAAAACTACAAGCAAACAGCAGAGATTCCTCTTCTGGACCCACCTAAAGAACATTTGTGATATATTTAAAATTTATCTTGATTTCCCCTCTTGGTGTAATCTTCGTTCTCAAACTCATCCCATCTTCAAGGTTTTCCTTTTCCAACATTGAACCCAGGACCTCCCTTGGGTTCAGAGCCCTTTTGAACTTTCTAGATTCAATTCCTAGCAAATAATTCACACCATTCTGCTAAGCTAATTTGGCATGGTAGTATACTCACAGAAAAATGGAGCAAGCAGGAAAAGAGATGGAAACCCAGTACCAAATCTATCCATTAGGTCTAGAGTCCTGGCTTTGAGTGACGGTTCATTCAGGAAGTCAAGGCACACAGCTCAAGACAGCTTTTCCTGAGACTCAGATAACCAGGCATGCAAGATGCAGGAGTGGGGCAATGTAGGAGAGGGATCATGGCAGGTTGCAGGTGGTTGTCCATATAGGGTCAGGTACTAGTAACTAGAAGGGCCCGTGAACAGGCAATTAGATTCTCCCAATACTAGTGTCTGTCCTGGAGCCTATAGTGCTACAGCAAATGGAAAATGCCCATTAGTTGGCTCTTCATTCTGAAGAGTCCTATACCTGGGTGGGTTTCTTATTAATGTTGGATAAGGACAGTAATAAAGATGACAACTTCCATCAGACCAAGCTTTCAATCTAATCCACAAATGTCTTTCTCAAATTGTTGGTAACTGTTATAAGAGAAGTAAATCTGTTGTCTAAAAATATAATAAAGACATATAATAATAATAATGTTTAGGTAGTATTTGACGGTATAAGTGAGAAGATTTTTAAAAGCATTTCTCCATGTTTCTTAGATTTAATTTCCTTGAAAGTACATCCTTTCCAATCATGCAATTACGGACCTTACCTTTTTGGTCTGCTCTTTAGGATAATAGTCAGGAAACATAAATCCCACTCCCGGACTGACCCTTAATTAATTGGGTTATAACCAAGGACAAGCCACTTAAACTGAATGTCAGTGTCCTTATTTCTAAAATAAGAGGGTTAAAATTAAACTGTAGGAATGATTTCTAAGATTGTTGCATGAGCCTGTAATCCTGGTACCCACTGGGTCATTTTAACCTCATGTAATACAAGATTGGCCTGTTATCCTATTTTACACTGGTAGCCACAGGGTGTTCCTTGAATCCCTATTTATCAAGTTCCTTAAATCAGATGATAAGTTGTTTTCTAAACACAGGGAAGAGACCATTTCATTCCTCTCAAGTGTAATCTAATCATGGCTAAAGGGTCCTATATGGACAAATAGAGCAATACTTGTGATTTCACAAGGGTGCACATGTTTTTTGCTTTTCCTGATATCGGAAGCTGTTTTATGGTACACTGAATGTCAACTGCAACCCTCTTCCAAAAGTCACTCCAAAATTTGCTTCCTCTGGAGCACTTCTGTGCTTTCCTGGGTAGGAGAAGAATGTTTCCTCTGAAAGGTGATAGCAGACATATTTTTTTAAATGTGTCTACAAGTATTTGAGTGAGTATTCTATTGTAATTCATTGTAGGAACATAATCTTCTCAGGAAGAGAACACTAAAGGGTAGCTGTGTATATTATATTGAATAATATAAAACAAATGAGGATTGCTTGGTTTTTAAGATGTACCTTCTCTCTAAACTAATCCTTAAATCTTTCACTGGTATCACTGACTTTGGAAAACAGAAGAAGCTGCCTTTGGGAAAAAGTCACAGCCTTGTAACAGCCTTACTCATTGTTAAGTGGAAGATTTGGGGACTGCACAAACGTCCCTAGAAATTCTATTTCTGGAGCCCCAAAACCAACAGTAGGAAATTCCAGAATCCATCTGGATTAGGAAATTCCAGAATCCATCCTCTCAGCCTAGAATCCTGGGAATAGCAACCAAAATGGTGAAGGTGGGAATGACAAATAGTCTGCACTTTGAAAAAGAACTCAGAAGCAAAGAGGATTGATAGCACTTTGCTCTGGAAACTCTTTCATTGGAAAAATGGAATTCAAGTCCTCAAGAAACAGCCAAACTAGCATTATAGCACTTGACATTCACAAGGTAATTTCACTTAGATTATCATCCTTAGTCTACACCATAAATCTCTATGAAGAAGTTCTCTTTGGCTCTTCCATTTTACCTGGAAGGTAACTTGCAGCTCAGAGAGAGGTTAAGTACCTAACCAAGACAAACCCTAGGAGGTAGCAGGTCCTCTATCTCCAGTTTCTAGTGTCTCACATTCTTCATGCCCTTGACTCTCCACAGAGTTTGTGCTCCAGATCTGGGACAAATCTAACCAACAATAGATTTTCTATATGTAAAATTTAAAAAAAAATTTTTTTTTAATTAGGAAAACAAATTAAGAAAAAGAAAAGATGAATTCAAAATATTCTATATGCTCTTCTCCTTCCAAAAAGGCAGACATGAGATTCAAACTGCATATATTTTTTCAAATCATGTTGTAGCCAAAGAGTAGACAGAAAATAGAACTATTAATTAGAGTTAAAATAATGCTTTAATTCATTTTTGTTAGCATTAACATTCCTGTGTGCATTTAGGGGATTCTTTAGTTTTAGAAGCTCTTTATTTGTAAAGTATTTTATTGGGCTTCTAGAGGAGTTAAGCTGTAAAGTTATACAGAGTTGACCACAATTTAATTATATCTAACTGTCATTACCTCAAAACACATTGTGCTTAACTTGAGTAAATACAAACGTTTTGCTGTAGAAAAGAAAAAGAAAGAAAGGAAGAAGAAAAGCACACATAAAGTCTACTACGGTTTTTGCATACCCTTGCTTTTGATATTAACAGTGTCACTGTTTTATTCATCATATGTTCTTCAATGACTAAAAAGTGCAGAGAGAGTTGTTCAGATGGAACTTCCCAATTCTTCTTTAATGAGAGGTTTTTCCTAGTTACCTTCTGCTGAACCCTGCAGTTACATCTGTTCCACCCTGATAACAAAAGAACAAAAGAACAAACCACTGGCCTACTTAAGGTTTCATCAGTGATAACAATAAGCCTTCAAGTCAAACCAGAACACAAGAAAATATAAGCCCTGTTGGGTGGGGGTAGAGGAGGATGAAATAATTTAAATCTTGATAAATAATAAATAATCTTAATTTTTCATTGTATTCCCATGATTGAATAAGCTACATTTTAAGTGGCTTCTATCCCTTAGGAAGAAGTTTAAAGTCAAACCATTCCAGCTTACTAATAAGCAAGAAATCAGCCCATCTGCCCATTATTTTACAACAGTCCCCAGGGCATCTTCTCTCCCCCTTAAATAAATAAATCCAAGTCAAGACAAAAGGATGATTAAAAGAAAGAAAGATAAATATCTACAAAAAGATGAAAGAAAGAAAAATTTGAGCCAATTAATTATAAAATTAATTTTTTTCTACTGTATCTCTATAGAAGTCTCATAAATAAAAACGGTTTATTGCTCTTCCTCTAATTTATTTTCAATTAAAATTTACAATTTATTTTTAACAAGTTTTTGGCAAACTTCAATTTATAGTCCTAGGGCTGGCAGATAATTCTAGTCATCTGCTAAGTATCTTTCAAGCAAATAAATATCTCAAAATCTTTAGGAAAAACAACCATTCATTGTCTTAGCCTAGCTTTCCAGGATGGTAGTCCCTTCTAATATTTATCACCCTAATAGTCCACCAAAATTGTTCTTTGCTTTAACTAAACCCATTTTCCCCCCATCTCAGCCTAAAAAGAAAATGATCAACATCCCCCTCATTTAAAAAACAATAATAATCCTTTCCTATACTTAAAAACATCTATCTATATGTCATTTTTCAGCTTATTTATTTTCTGGCTTGAACCATCCTTATTTCTTAAACTATTCTCATGTATGACCTATTTCCTTTCTTTTCTATCATTTGAATTACTTTTTAACAGTCTTCAGTCTTACCTCTTAGTTATTAAAGTACATTAGCCATTCACAAACATAGAATTAACACAAACCACAGACAGCATAGTGCAGGCATATTTTAAACAGTAACTGTGAATTGCTGACTCACATTCAGCTTGTAACAGATTTTTTCTGGGATTTTCTTTCATTTCTTGTGCTGAGTCCATCCCTGTATTTACATTGTAATGGACATACTATTTCTCCATACAGAATTTTTATTCTCTTTTTGTAAAATTATTTGAATTTTATCTTTATCCTTGGGGTCTGGCCTAATTTGAGCCCCAAGTACAAATGTGATGAACATATTCTAAATTTCTTTTTCCATGTCATCTGTAAAGATATTAAATCAAGGGGCTACTGAATACAGCCCCATTGCTTGATGTCCTATAAGAAGGGATTTGAGTTTTCGAGAACTGTGTAGGTTTTTGCTTCAAGCTGAAATCTCACCTCTTCACAACAGTTCAGCCAGGTTAAAGATGACTAATTTGTTTAGGAAAATATCAAGTGAGTCAAATATAAGACAACTGGTCTCTAGATGTTGACCTCTTCTGATATGTTATCTTTATTATTATTGTTATTTTATAAAGTATGATGTTGTTATTGTTCTCTGGATGAAATATGTGCTTCATTTTCAATATGAGCTTTCTAAACACTTTCATTCTGTTGCCTTTTATATTTATATTTCACACAGTATACTAGATATTATTTCTAAAATATGCCATTTATAGTCAAGATTATATATATATATATAT
>JAQZBX010049145.1:0-20006 GCA_029593785.1 Cabassous unicinctus | reverse complement strand
AAAAAAAATTTAAAAAAATAAAAAATAAAAAAATAAAATGGCTCTAGTGTTTATTTGTATTTATATTTTGTAAAAATAGTCACATATGCAATATCACCCACATTCATGTTTTGCATGATGTTTCACTATGTTGTACAGTCTTATGCTACATTTTTAAAAACATTTTTTAGCTTTCCTTGTAGTACTATACATGATCTTAAGACTTACCATTTGAACCATTCTCACACCCATATAATAGCTCCGATAGTTACAAACAGTATGCTGTGCTTTCACCATTTCTACTCATTTCCAAAGATTTAAAAACAACCTTTTCCCCAATTCTGCACAGATTAACCCTCAGCTTTCCATTCTACAAATAAACTAGAGAGACAGAAACAGAATAGTAGCTATATACAGCAAGGGAAGCATTGAGAGATTGAGAGGGGATAAGTATTTTTGTTTGTTCATTTGTGTGTTTTTTTTTAATACTATTGTCAAAATAATGAAAATGCTCTAAAATGATCGAAGTGATGAAGGCACAACTATGTGATTATGATGGATGTAGGATGACCAAATACCTGAAAGTAACTTGTTTTTCTCTCTGTTGCTAGGATACAAAGGAAAGAATTATCTGTAAATTAGAAGATAATGAGTTGCAACCCTCTCTTGGGTCTTCTGGTGATCAAGAAAATACTGTTGAAGCAATGAAGTATGAAAACCAGCTTCAACCAGTTGGCAGGACCAGAGCAGAAAAAGCCTCTCAATGTCCTCACTTCAACTTGCTTAAATAACATAGTAAATTTCCCACCTCACGGTGGAGTTATCTGGCCCCCTTTTGATTATGCAGTATATGTGCAACCGTGATTTCCTGAACACATTAATCATACAATTATATAACTAGCCATGTATGTTCATCCATATGCATAAAAGCTAGTGCATATTCAAAGCAAATGCAAAGTGGTATCTTAAGTATTTAAGCAAAAGAAAAACCACAGCACAGGGAGTCAGGTCTGAGTCACTTTAGACCAACCTTGGCTCCTGTCTGCAGACATAGTAAACATAAGTTCTGCCTAAGTATCATGTTAAATTATTTTTTTTACTCTACATTACTAGTTATTCTCAAAGGCCCAGCTTTGGGGCCTAACAATTCTAGTGAATACCATTGATTGTACACTTTGGATAAATTTATGCTTTATTAATATGTATCAATATAATTGATTTGTTTTTGTTTTTTTAAAAAGGCTATGGGGACTTTTTTCAAAATAAAATGAAACTTGCCTTCTCATTATCATAGTTCAGAAGCTAATAAAAAATGTCTTTAATTTATTTTAAATCTTTTATTGTGTCATTCATCCCAATAATTTCTATGTTCCCTTTAATACTTTCAAAGTTTTCCTTATGCTCACAGGTGTCTTCTTAATATCCTTTATCTCTGTTTTCTTTCATCTTGTATTGATTTAGGAGATTATTTGAACATCTTTGATTAGTTGTTTCAAATTCTGTGTCTCCTCTGAAGTTTTCATTTGTTCCTTTGACTGTTCCATATCTTTCTGTTTCTTAGTATGGCTTGTAATTTTTTTCTGCTGATGGCTAGACTTCTGATTATTTTATGTATTTACATTCAGGGTCAGTTTATCTCTGTTCCTTGGGGTTTTCTTTTTAATTGTCTTTGTGGTAAGACTCTTCCTTGACACTTACTCTTCCTTACTCTAGACTTTAGAATAGTTCAAGTTTAACTGATCAGATTTATTCAGCTCTTTTTCATCTGATTCTTGTCCTGGATATGAGAAACAATTTTTAAGATTGAAATTCTCTGCAAAATTTTCCCCTCCAGGAGAAAGTTTCCTCTATTCCTTTTCTAGTATTGTTGATCTGTTCTGTTTATCTTTTGCTTCCAAAGATTTTACCTTATTTCATTTTTTCTAGGTGCTTTTGTTTGGTAGAAGAGACACCCCAGGGAGGACTTTCCCATGTCAGGATTTCCCAGCCAAAACAAGGCTAGGGATCCATGAAATTGGAACTGTCCAGCTCCACAGGGTCCTGGGGAGGGGTTGAGGAAGGACACCAGAAGCCTCTTTGTCAGATCTCCAAAGCTAAGATTTCCTGGCCTGCCTAGCATATGCTGCCCTTCAGTTAACTGTGCCCAAGAGCCTGAGGAAGTGCTAAGTCTTTAAATATCCAGTCTCTCTGCCTATAGCCATGGCACAGTTGAAATAATGGCTTCCACTGCTTTTGTCTGCTCTGAGTCGAAACAATAGCTCAGAGCCTGGGCTGAGTGGTCTAAAAGCACTAACCATAAGCCATGATCAGTGATTGGCTGTGCCCTCCCCTGTTCTTGAGGAAGAGAATTTTTTTGTCACCAACAAGATATCTAAAGACTGGATCCTGAGGTCACTCATCATATGAATGGGTGATGGGCAAAAGCAAACATGGCATGGAAAGAAAAAATTATTGCTCTTTACTGTAGTATATCAGTTTCTTCCTCCTGTTCTTCCATGGATGCTGTACAGTGTTCTAGCCTTCAGAGCCTCAGAACAGTTGTTTAACAATGTTCCTGCCTGCTTAAAAGTTGTTTGGGTCATGTGGATCTGTATTCCTCCATCTTCCCTGGAAGTCCAATATAATATTACTGCGGCTTTAACTTAACAAAATGTTTACCTTTACAGCAGATAGTAATATTTCATACTGATTCAATCCACTGACAAGTCTCCTTTCCTTTTAGTATGAGTAACTCCCTTTATTATTGAATTTATGGCATTTATAGTGATGATGAACTTCTTTAGATTTTATTTTAATTCTGAAAAATTTCTTAATATCCATCATTTTTGAAAGCTGTATTGACAAATATAATATTCTTAGTGGATTATTTCTTTTCAGTACTTTTAATATTACATCCCACTGCCTTCTTGTTACCAGGGATTATGTTGGGAAATTGGCACTTAATCTTATTGAGGCACACTTGTACATAACACCTTTCTTTTCTCTTGTACTATTCAGAACTCTCTCCCTCTCCTTGGAATTTGACAATTTGACCACAATGTGTCTGGGCATGTTCCTCTATGATATCACCCTATATGGGGATTGTTAGGATTCTTGAATGGGTATATTTATGTCTTTTGCTACAATTAGGAAGTTTCCTGTCATTGTTTTCTTTGAATATTTCTTCTGCCCCTTTCTCTGTTTCTTCTCTTCTACATCTCCCATAATGCCTATATTGGTATGTTGGATTATGTCCCCTAGTAATCTTAGGCTCAGTTCAGTTTCTGTAATATTTTCCTACTCCTCATTCTCAATCATTTCAATTGTCTTATCTTCCAATTCACAGAATTTTTTTTCTGCCAGTTTTGTTCTTCTGTTAAAATATTTTTGGGATTTTTTATTTCACTGGTGGGCTTCAACTCATTTTTATAATTTCCATCTGTTTATTGAAATTCTCATTTTGATCATTTATCATGTCCTGATAATCTTCAATTCTTGAAGCATGATTTTAAGCATTTTGAAAGCCATATTTTTAAAGTCTTTTTCCAGAGATCCATAGTCTTTTCTTCTTTGTTGATAGTTTCTGATGATTTTTTTCTTTCTTTAGATGGACCATCATAACCTTTCTGTATGTTTGTTTGATTTTGTATTTTGTCTTGCAATCTTTGGTTGCACATTGTGTTTTTTAAATCAATTTTATTGATACATATTAATAAAACGTACAATTCATCTAAAGTATATAATCAATGGTATTTGGTATAATCACATAGTTGTTTGTTCATCACTTCAATCATTATTGAGCATTTTCATTATTTCAATAATAATAATAAACAAAAAATAGACAAACAAATAAGAAAATTCTTCACCTCTCAATTTCTCTGTGTTTCCCCTGCTATGCATAACTGCTATTTCTGGCTATTCTTGCACAGCCGTTTGTTTCTTTATTAAGCAGTTTTATTGAGATATATTTAAAAAAATATGTGAATACCCAAAGTTCATAACCACTGGGTTTTAGTATAATCACAATGTTGTACATTCATCACCTCAAAAATTTTAGAACAATTTCATTACTCCAAAAAGAAAGACTCCACACACATTATCATTCCTCTCCCAGCTGTACATAACCACAAATCTAATTTCATTTTTATACATTGAATTATATTTATGTTTTATATAAATGAAATCATACATATGTAGGGCTCTTTGTCTGGTTTCACTTAGGATAATGTATGTTTGGTATTAATGTATTGTAGTATTAACCCTACATTTGTTCAGCTTCAAAGAAAAATGGACTTATATAGGCAATTTTACCCATATTCCTATTTCACATAATATGTTTATATTTCACATAATATATTTAGTTCATAATAGCACAATCATATAGTATTTGTCCTTTTGTGGTCTGACTTGCTTCACTCAATCTACTGTCCTCCATGTTCACCATGTTGTCATATGTGTCATGACTTAATTTCTTCTTACTGCTGCATACTATTCCATCATGTGGATACACTACAATTTGGGAAATCATTGTTCAGTTAATGGACATGTAGGTGGTTTCTACCTTTTGGCTATCATAAAAAATGCTGCTATGAACATCAGTGTGCAGATGTCTATTCATGTCACTGCTTTCAGTTCTTCTTAGTATACACATAGCAATGATATTGCCAGGTCCCATGGCAAGTCTGTATTCAAATTCCTTAGGAACTGACAAATAGTCCTCCACAATGGCATTCTACAGTCCCCACAAGAGTGAATAGGCATTCCTATCTCTCCACATCCTCTCCAAAACTTACAGATTTCTGACTTTTTAATAGCAGCCAGTCTAATAGTTGTGAAATGATATCTCATTGTAGTTTTGATTTGCATTTCCCTAATTGCTAGTAATGTTGAACAATTTTTCATGTATTTCTTTGCCATTTGTATTTCTTCTTTAGACAGTTATCTTTCCAAGTCTTTTGCCCATTATTTTGGTAGACTATCTCTAACTTCATCAGCTCTCATTATTCTAAGACTGCCTGCTTTGTTTGAATACTATAAAACCCTAAAAGTTTCTTCAGTTCAAGGAGACATCTGAGGAATATATTCTTCCTCTGTCTTCATAGGCCAGACTTTGCTAAATAAAATGTGTCTTTTCTCAAAATCCTGATGTCTACTAATTGATGCTGTGTGCATTGGGTAAAGACTCACTTTTGTTCCACAATAGCTTGTTACACAACTTGGGGCCAGGTCTTTAAGACCCTCAGTCCACAGCCCCATGGGACCACTGACTCTAAGTGGCCATGTATATCTTTATCTAGAGGCTAAGCATAAAAGACTCAGTCCTGTTCTCACTAGCACTGCTGATCTCACTGATGATTCCTTTTGGGAAGAGAAACAGCCCTGGGAACATAAGATTTCTGAGTGAGTGACTAAATACTTGCTTTTAGGCAACATTCATCTGCTCTTTTGGTTTTCAGTTACTGGGTTATGATTGCAGGGTAAAATTCTACCTTAGCCCAGCTTGGTCTCAACCAGATAATACCAGGTACAGGTTCTAGGCATATGAGAGTCAGTCAATAACGTGCTTCTGCTGGTGGTTGTGAGATTGAGTTCAACTCTCATTTCCTTTTACCAGTTTGAAATTTAGTGGATCTTTGTTAGAGCACTAAAAAGAGAAATACCCATGGGAAATGCTAATAGCACTGCTAACACAGACTGTAGCCCCCTAAAATGTATTCTTGATAATTGGTTAGCATTTGCATATAAACCTATGAAGAAGAAAAATAATAATAGTTCTTTATACTAATGTCTGGCCCCCAAAAGATTTAGAATCAGGAGAGAAATGGCCTGTAAATATAGAGGAAAATACTATAATACAATTAGACTTGTAATATTAAAAAAAAAAGACTAATGAGATGCAATCCTTTATGTGCAATGTTTTATGCCTTTGTATCAGAATAAAAATTTGCAGAAAAAGGTGCAAAATTATTATTCAAACTAAAAAGTTTTATATGTTTTTCTGCCTGACTTTCTATTATGTGTCTGCCTGTTTCTTTAATGTATAGTTTTACACCTTTGCATAGTTTACCAAATTAACAAATCAAAATTCTTAAGAAAACTTTACCTAAATTACTTTAAATTAAAAAAGTGCTTGTATATACAGCATTATATATATAATGGGACCCTAGGCATACTAATATATATATATAGCTTCTGGTGTTCTGACTTCACTTAACTCCCCTTTTATAATGATAAGATTTCCAAAATCTTACTAAAGAATGAGTGAGTCTTGGAGAAAAATCAATCTTATTCAAATTGGTAAGCCTGGTTACTCAGACCTGGCCAATTAATTTACCGGAGTGCTGGTAAAAATCATACAGAAATCTATATGGACAAATCTATTTTAAAAATATAAATAAGGAAAAAAATTATCTCCAGCTAAAACTGCAGTTAAATAAGCCCCAGTAAAACCTCTAGGGGCCAAGATTCAGAACACTAAAATTTAAAATTACTGCAAACATTCTGGACATTGAAAAAGAAACTCATGAAACATTGCTGAAAATAGCAGAAACCCCAATGCCCTTTAATAAGGAAAAGTACCATCCAATACACTGCATTCTGAAAATCTTATATAATAAGATGAAGCAAAATCTAAAACACATATTTTAATGCTTATTACTTATGTCCTCATAAGTAAAGGTAACTCATTCAGGAAAAACTTCAGTTCAATCTTTGTATGAATTAAATTTGTATGTGTACCTAACCACAAAGATTTAACAAAACTTTAGAGATATAATACCTTCATGGCTTTCAAAATTCATATAAAATTATATCATATACAATACATTGTTCCTTATAGGAACATACCTTTATGTACCATTAATCCTCAGTTAAAAGCTTGTATATTACTATTTCAAAAGTACATTAAAGTATTTTAAATATTTAGACAAAAGTACTTGTGCAAAATATGTTTTCATAATTTCATTTGTATGATTTCACAATATAATTTAGAAAGAAAAAAGAATATTAGGAGAACATTTTCAAGAAAGATATACAATATTAATGTTCTCTGTTCTGTTTACATGTTAACTATAATTAAATCTAGGTAGTAAGAGATTTTATAAAATTGTCTCACATGACTGTGGGAATACAAAAGTCCAATCCAGTAGGGCAAGCTGCAAGCCAGGGACTTCCATAAACTCTTTAATGAGTTCCCCAGGAGATGCTGGCTGCCTGAGGTGGAGATGGGAATTCTCCCTCTGAATGCTGAAATCAATTCTCTTTTTAAGGTCTTAAACTGATTGGATGAGGATGTCAATCATTCATGAAGAAAATACCCTCAGGTGATTGTAGATGTTATCAGCCATAATTGCAGCCAACCTACTGATGATTAAAGTCTGTGAAATGCCCATGAGTTTCAATTAGCCTAGTACTTGCTTGATCAAACAACTGGGCAACATTACCTTGCCAAGTTGACACATTAGCCTAATCATCACAGTCCAACCCTTGTCAACTTGGCTGCCATACACATCACCTTAATCTTTAAATCTAAACTTTAATAAATCTTTAAATAATCTTTAAATAAAAACAATAATATATATTATTATTATATAATTATAAGTAAATATATATATATATTTACTTAAAAATACTCAGCTGTCCTGCATACAATCAGAAAGGCAATAAATCCCTCCAGAATAGGGTGCTAGTCCTGGGGTAATAGTCAATATAAACTTGACATCCTTTCATGTATCATCATAAAACCAATACAACTTATGTCTTACTTCACTACAGGGCTAGGAAGAGGGGTACTTGCTTTAATAGTTGAGACTGGGTGATACTCACTCATGAGTAGAAGCTTGTATTTGTGTTGGAAATAATTAATCCTGGAAGAGATAAATTGATTTAGGAGCTTAAATATACAGGGGCTTACTAATAGTGTAAGAAGGATAGTTGAGTTGGGCTTAGGAGAGTTTTAAACCAAGAAGAGTGAGAGAGGTATGAGAAAAGAAGGAATGGCGTGTTGCTGGCAGATTTTTAGCTTGATTATAGTTTTGAAGGTCTACAGCTGCTTAAAGAATTGAGCTGGGTTTGGAAAAGTTCTAGGCTATAACACCAATAAGGAGTTTCACAAGGTTCATGTGGTGAGGGTATTGTTATTATGGACTTAGCTTTTGCTCTTTGAAGAGATGTTTTAAGCCATCCAATGGCTGACCCATTAACATTTCAGCAGGTGTTTCTGGTGCATTGACACTTCCCTGGGAAGATGGCTTTAATTGGGATAAACGAACTCAGCTACCAATTCATTTGGTTGTGTGCTGCTGCCCCAGGGGCAGCCTAATTAAGGCAGACATTAGATGAGCTTATTTGAAGCAGGAAGATTTATCTAAAGATGTAAATATAAGTGTTTAGTAGGTACCTGGTGAGGGAGACCTTCTCTGATAAGCAAAATGACAATTGAAGTTTTTCCCAGAAGTCTCAAGACATGGGCCACCAATGGGTGAGTTCCAGGTTTGCAATACCATACAGGTCCCCTTATAGGAACTGGCTTTAATACCAATTGTGTAAGTTCTGCTTACCTTACTCTGGTAATTATTGCTCAACTTGGTATATCCTTCATACAGCTAGTGTGCTGAAGCACTGTTGGCCCTTGGAGGGAAGCTCCAGTGTTTTACTGGCTTGATGCACAGTACTCTTTGGCTCTATGAAACAGAACCAGACTGGAGGAAATACTGAGCCATTGCCAGCTGGTAGGCCCACAGAAGATTGAAGCAGCAACATAGTTCTATTTACTTCAGGCGCCTAAGCAGAGGTGGTAGAAACCTTTATTGCTTTAGGGGTTATAGTAACTCTCAGTCAATAACTCAAATGTGGAGACACTATGCATGGTACTGGGGGCCTGGTTTAAATGTTCAAGAGAGTTTGATAAAGCTGAAGTTTATCTCTTTATTGTGTGGCCTTATGGATATGTTTACTGCTGTAAGGCACCATTTGTGGCTGGAATTGAGAAGAGAATTCACAATTTTGTATGACATAAACTAAAAGTTAGAATACTTTAAAGGAGTACCCAATGCCCTAGCTATGCACCACCCCATGGCAGCCCTTGATGGCTACTCATTATGTGTGGTAACAAGGCTGCTGTTTTTGTGGAGGGGGAGGGTAGATTATTTAGATATGGGTTAGAGCATCTGCTTCTTGATTCCTAGGTGGAAAGGTTGTTTCTTTGATATATAACATCTTTAAAATAATTAAAACCATGATTAACAGGACTATACTACCATCAAACATCATGCAGAAAACATTGTCAAATTTCCAGGAACTCTATACAATCTTTATTTATATAAGCACCTTACCCATGCAGCTCTGACCAACAGATGGTTAGACAATTCCTTTTAATCTTTGTAACACTTTCTAAACACTTTTCAGTTAATTTATAACATATTAAATGAGCTTCACTATTTTTACTTTATTTTTCAAGGTGAAATAACAAATCTTTTGCAATAGTTTGAAATAATCATATATTTTAGTGTTTGACTTTGAGAAAACAAAGTGTTAAAAGACTTATTTTTTTTAAAAAGTGATAAAACTTTTTTTCACTACAACTAAGGACACAACAAAGGTATCATAAAGTACAAGAAGCTATTTTGATAAAACAGATTTTTTTTGCTTTTTATACTGATTATTCAGGAGAAAAATCATTATAACCTTCTACTAAAACAGATGAATATTTAAGAAACCTTGTCACTTTAACAAAGAGGAACCAAATTTTAGTTTTGCATGTATATACTACTTGTTACTAAGGCTTTTAAAACTTTATAGATAGACCAATTAAACTTTACTCAGCTTTGACCACAATTATTCCTTTTCTGAAAACTTTCTAAGCTTTTTGTATTTATTCTATATTTTTCTTTTCCTTAAAACTAAGTTGTTTTATTTTAGGACAAAATTACTTTTGTTTTTCTTAATAAAAAGAAAAAAAAATATTTTCTGTACCTTGCATCCTTAAGTTACCACAATGATTTGGAAACTGCCTTCAAGCAAATCTCTTACAACATACAATTACTATTAAAATTAAACAAATTTGTTAGAGTAGGGACTTAATTTGACTATATGCAAACACAACTTTTGTTTATTTTGAAGACCTAGCAGCATACAATACTAGAATATTGATAGTTCATAGGGAATGGATTTCAGAAATATATGCTTTCCTTAGTTTACTATTTTATCAGTACTTCCGTGAGTTAAATTATGAAAATTCCAAAATTGTGAGTAACCTTAAAAGCATACTTATTGTTTAATTTGTTTTAATCATAATTTAGAAAAATAGATTCATAGCTTTTAAGGACTTTTTTCTTTACTGAAATTTGACAATTGGATTATTATTAACTCTCATTTTAAGGCTGTTAAAAGGTTTAAATTGGGAAATTACAGGATGAAATATGACTCAAATTTTTGGCCTAGTAGATAAAAGTTTTAAGCTAAACTTGCATTTCCTTACCTTGCTACATCCAGCTCAGTTGAACTTGTGTTTTCCTATCTTGTAACACCCAGGCTTTCCCCATAGCTTCCAAATAGAGAGAGACCCTGGAAGGGACTAGGCAAGTCAAGGAGCTTAGGAAAAACCTTCTTACTTTTTCAATAGTTTTCATATACAGATTTCTATCTTGCTTAATTTTTCTAACTTGGGTTCTAGGAATTTTCATTTACATATAAGCATTTATTTAACTTTTCGCAATTTGAATGAGCTCTTTTAAGGGTTTTTCTTTTGATAATTTGATATTCCCATCCTGAGGTGAAAATATACACTGAGAAAATAGGCAGACACAAACAGAGAGTTAGACACTGAAACACACAACTCACTAAGTTACCCATAGTCACCATTCTCTTACAAAATAAGTTTAACTGTAAATAAGTATTATTCAAAAGATCTCTTTGAAGGCAATTTTTGAATATTTTAACCTGTTCAGTGATTATGCAGCTTTTGCACAAGAATTTTATTCTTTTTTAGTTGTTGGCTTATAACTAAACTGTTTCCAGTGCTTAAAATACAATTTACAACATTTTCCTTTAATTTTAGAGCTTTGCTTAGCTCCCACTTTGACTTTGATAGACCTCAACTAAGCCACACAAATTGCAGTATATACTCACTGAGGTTATTGAGATCTTAGGGAACACTCATTTCTCCCATGACTTGCTGCTTTTAGGGTCCTCTGTGCTCAGGGTGAGAGGCCCACCACTCCCCAGGCCTGAGATAACCAGACTCTGGAGGCACCTGGACTGGAAGAGTGGATGCCCAACCTCAAGGGCCAAGGCTTTTACCAGGCAGTGTTTTCCTCAAAGGTTGTGGGTTGCCTCTGAGCTTTTGCCTGGAGGAGGTAAATTACAGTCCACACTTAGTCATGAGAGAAAGCAGGGTTATTAATACCAGTGGAAGGGTGGGAGAAAGGGGTGTTTTAAATTCACCTTCTGAGCCATGGGGTAGTGGAAGTTTCCATGTATTCAAACATGGAATAATAGTTAACATTACAAATGTGAAGCCAGTTCTGAAATATCCAAAGCAAAGGCAAACTCAGTTTAGAATTACTGTATTAGTCTGCCAAAGGGGTACTGATGTGAAGTACCAGAAATCTGTTGGCTTTCATAAAGGGTATTTATTTAGAGTAGAAGCTTACAGTTACAAGTTCCTAAAAAGTCCAACTCAAAGTTGCTTTCTTACCAAACTCAGCTGCCATGTGTTGAAGCAATATGGTAGATGATCTCTGCCTGGTCTCTCAGGGCTTCCTATATCAGTCTCTGGCATAAGATTCATTTTTTTCCAGGCTTCTCAGCTGCTCAGCTTCTCTGTTCTCTTCTGCTGCAAACTATCAGGTGAATGGCTCATCTCTTCCTGGGTCCTCAGGATCAAACATGACAGAATTCTCTCCTCTTCCATGTGTTTTCTTGAGTGAGCGTCCATTTATATCAGCCCACCAAGGGGATGGGGACTCAATCTAAGACATGCCTACTGATATGGTTGAATCAAAGCCCTAATCTTAGCAGATAATTTAATCAAGACATGTCAGCTGAATCTAATGCATTCAAAGGGTAACACACCCAGAGGTTTAGATTAATTGAAAACCATAATCTTTCTTTTTTTGGGGATTCATAAATAATCTCAAACTGCCTCAATTACCATCACAATAGCAAGTCTAGGCTAAATCACTCAGTTATAGCAATTTCAGATGCTTTTTTCTTTCTGTTTTATAATATAACAGCATTTATATAATGATCTTGTCAACTGTTACAATTTTTAGTAAATTTTTGCTTAAAACAAACTGAGTACTTTATTAACAAAGCAACTAAATCTATTTTATTAGTAACAGTAATGTTGCTAAGTTTTCTCATTTCTCCAATAGTTGAACTAATTCCGTGTGGTTTCTTTTATACATTAAATCTAACTACAAAATAGAATTTAAATTTAAAGACTCATTTTAGGGTTATCTTTCACTGTTATTCAATTTGTAAAGGGCATGCCCCAAATTTGATTGAACAACTTCCTAGGCATAAGCAGACTGACAAAGTTAAAGTAATCACTGATTAGAACAGTAGAAAGAATTTTACAAACTTATTTAGCATGGGGAAAGACCCCACTCTAGACTCACCTTCATACAAAGCTCTGAGTGTTCACCCATGGTAGAGACCTCATCCTGAAACCCTCAGCTTTGTTCCTCCAGGAAAATCCCCTGGGCAGTTGCTAGGCACAGAGCTGGGGGGCTCAGGGAAGCCCCAACCCTGATGAGACATGAATTTGGGCTACATTTTCATTAGCTACCTCTTGCAAAAGTTAAAATTCTGTGGGAGGCCTTTAACAACTTCCTCCCTGAGGCAACATTGCAAATGGCCTTGATTTGTATTCCCCATTCAGTCCCCTTATTAGGCATGACCAAGTTGAGAGAGGTTTGGAGTGACAGGTCAGGACCAGGCAAATGGCTTCTATGTTATTTAAGAAAATAATGATCTTACATGCCATGTCAAGGGTCACCCCAGGTTCCTCCAGGTTGAAGGTTTGTAGCATTGTCCAGGGAGCCATGCCTGGCCCATGTTCCTGCCATCCCACTTGGTAGCAAAGCCCTGGTGGGTACTGGTGGCAAGGCAGCCTGGGACCAGGGCTCCACTTCTCCACACTTGAAGCAGATTCTTGCTGACATGGAAGCCTGAATTCTGGGTGGCCCTGAAGTGACAGAGTAACTTCAATGTCAGTAGCTAAAAGGTAAGCTGCTTTCTGGGCTTTTTGCTTGCCCCTTCTTACCTACTTTCTCTTGGCAGCATGGTTTTGATTGTGGAAAACTGTGAGGGCTCTTTTTAAAAGGGAGCTAATGGGAGTTTGGGGACTCAGGGAAAGTTTTTGTAGCTTTTAACGGATATCTGAGGCAGACTGGCTAATAAAGTGAGTTTTTTAGGAGGACCTATCTTTTTTAGAGTCAGGATCTTTTTGTTCTGCCTCTGAATTATTTCCCTGAGCTTATTATAACTGACCAGTTTGTAGTGCATTTCCTCATCCCTTTTAGGAGACATGCGGTTACATGGTCTCTAGCCCTCACATCTGTATGATCCCTTCTTCCATCTTACACAATTTTAACTGGACTTCAGGGTCCCATACAGAGGTCACTTTTGGCCAGTCTCCAGTTTGTACTGTGGCCACATGGTGTGGCAGGAAAGGATCTTTTTTTTTTTTCTTTTCAGGCCATTAGTAGGCAGGTTGTCCTAATCCCTGAGAAGACACCCCATTCCACTGGAATGTTGAAGGCTGTACCCATCATTCTAGGGAGTAATATGGGAGAAAGTATGTGAGCTGAACTGACATCCCAGACCCAGCCTGACAAAAATTCAGCATCCAAACTGAAGCATCCAGGCTTTTCAATTTCTGGGGGACATTTGGACTGAGTTTCCCAAACTTAACTGCCCAAGCCACCTAAGTCTGAGGGGATGTTTGGGACCCTCTAAACTGAAGCACCCAAGCCACTTAAATCTTGGGGGATATCTAGAGTTGCTGCTTTGTTTCTTGGCATCCTAAGAATCACAGAGCCCTTGCTACTGGGTGTCACGTCCCCAGGGTGATCTAGACTTAGGTTCTGGACTGAAGCTGCCATGTTGAATTTTGTTCCTGAAAGGAGAGTGAGCTCCTTCAACTTTATTACTTTCCAATTGGCTAGTGATTTAAGGTCAGGGACCTGACTTAAAAGGGAACAAAACCTGTCTACAGACCCTTTCCACATTACATTAGATTTTTAAGATAATTAGGATGTAAGTTACACTTAGAGAGATGGGACTCCAAATCAGAGGGGCAATTAAAGAAGTGGCCTATGATTGATTTTATGCCTTCAGGGAATGGGTGAGGATTAAGCCTGAAGTTACACTGAACCCATTTATTTTTTAAGCCTAATTATGGAAGATGATGTCTGCAGAGAAGACAAAAACAGCTTATCACAAGAAGGTCAAGTGACTTGGCATTGTTGTGACCACCTTAAGGGTTTTGAAGTTATAGAAGGGTGAGATGGTTTAAGTCAGAGAAGGGGGTAAGATGACAGACAGAAAGTCTGAGAATATTTGAGGAAGCAAAAATGGTGGCAACATTTACACTGGGAGGGGATTAGAATGTGGCAGATTCCATGGGTTCCTGTGTTCCCATTGGACTCCTGCTTGACTTGAGGGATATCCCCAGTCAGGTTCCAAGGGTGGTGTCACCTGCCACCTAGTATCCTTGATTTGCATGGCATGTGGGCTAGCCCCTACCACCTTCAAAAAGGGAGCCAAAAATCTCTAGGTGAACTGAGGTTATGTACTTTGGGACATAACATGAAAGTGCTGAAGACCCATTCACAATGGAAAAGAGAGAGACAGACATATATATAGACAGACACATCCACCTACATCCTCCACCCAACAGATAAACATAGACTTCAGTTAAAAGCCAAGAACTCACCAGTCTTGTAAGAATGGGGGGATACTAAAGATTATCTCCTTCCTGGCTCACTGTGATATGTTATCAGAGCCAGTGTCTAGGTTCTTGGCTTCATTGTGAGAAAAATTCAAGGACAAGCAACAAGGAGAGAATTTACTGGGGAGTAAAGCAAGAAAACAGAAGTATGCATTCAGAGAGATGAAGGCAGACATTATCAAGGGAGAAAAATGCAAAGTTCTTTCCTGAGGCACACTGTTTTATGAGGGTACAGGACTCCAGGGTCTGTGCTGGTTGTCATATTTGAGACAAAGCTGGGGAACTCTGTTGGATGATTTGATTCTCTTAAAGGGTCAGGGTGTGCTGTCCAGTGGGGATTGACTTCTGACTGCAGGCCATTAGTTCTGCAGTGCATGTTGGCCAGTGGTGATTGGCCTCTCGTCACTGTCCATGACATGTCATCACCCCTCCCCTCTTTCCTGCTATGTAATGATGTTGCTGGCTCCCTTCTGATAATGCAGCCACTGGGTGTGTGCTATGTACTGTAAGCTGCAGGGTGTTTGTGCTACAAGTTGCCTTTTCCTACCTAGCTTGTGTGACTCAGCAGGCTGATTTAAGTTACCAGACCATTGCCTCAGCCTGTGTAAGTCAACAGGCCATTGTTGGTAAACAGGCCAATGTCTCAGTTTCTTTTACCAGAATTATTATGTTTTCTGCCCCCTTCTTCCTCAGGTCCCTATTCTTTCCTGCCTGACTATGAAGTTGGCTTTGTTGGCAACCTGTTTCTTTTGCCACTTCTATGGGTAGACTCTCAGTTGTGAAAAACCTGAAAGGCAATTTCTATAATTTCTGACATGGGCAAATTAGCATGAATCTAAGGGTTTCTGGAATAAGAAAATAATGCAAGTTCTATAATGATCTAATTTAGGCCTAATATTTGTTTATTTGGATTCCAATTTGGCTCAATTCTAGGAACAGCCTGATCCCCTGGGACATGAACTGTGTTGTCTGGATTATTGTTGTCCAGTAAATTTGCATGGTCATGGGCTATCTCCCATACCATCTGTCTCTCTTCAGAGGTCAACATTACATTTAGAAGAGTCTGTATGTTTGCCCAATTAGGATTATATGTTGCAAAAGTGGAGTTATATTATTTTACTTTTTTTTTGAGGATTTTTCCAATAACTGAGGACTTGGCTCTTCCAATTAAACAGATCTGAAGTTGAAAGGTGTAAACATAAAGATAGCTTCAAGGTTTCCTTTGATCATCCATTCCAGCTGGTACTTGTCTCCATGGATGTTATCTAGCTGAAGAGGTTGGACACTGACCAAACTGAGCACCACTCCAGGTGTGCACAGGGGAGGCCAATTCTGCAGGGTCTAGAGGTAATTCAGGCTTATCCTCCCCACTTTATATATTAATAAGAGACAATCTTCCAAGAGGCAATAACAATCCTAAATATATATGCATGTAAGGGGGGGGGCACCAAAATATGAGGCAAACACTTGCCAAACAGAAGGGGGAATAGACATCCTTACAATAATAGTTGGAGACTTCAATATACCACTCTCATCAATAGAAAGAAAACCTAGACAGAGGATCATTAAGGAAACAGAGAACTTGTATAGCATAATAAATGAACTAGACCTAATAGTAATATACAGAAGTACCCCAAAAGAGCAGAACACTCATTCTTCCTAAGTGCTCATGTATCATTTTCGAGGGGAGACCACATGTTGGCTCACAAAATATATCTCAGTAAATATAAAAAGTTTGAAATTGTACAAAGAACTTTCTCTAACCATAATGGAATGAAGCTGGAAATCAATAACAGGTAGAGAACTAGAAACCTCATTAATATAAGGAAGTTAAACAACACACTCTTAAACAATGAGTGGGTCAAACAAGAAATTGCAAGTGAAAGTAATATATATCTTGAGATGATTGAAAATGAGAAAAAAAGAAAAGATACAAATTTAAAAAATGAAAAATGAGAGAGGGAATATTACTATTAACACTGCAGAAATTTTAAAAAGTTCATAAGAGGGTACTATGGACAACTGTATACCAACAAATTAAACAACATAGATGAAATGGACAAATCCCTATAAACACATGAAAAACCTACACTGAATATGGATTGTCAGCAGACCAATGACAAGAAAAAAAAAGTGGTTGAATCGCTAGATGGCTTCACCGGTGAATACTACAAATTATTCAAGAAGGACTAATACCAATAGTGCTCAAACTCTTCCAAAATTTTGAAGAGCAGGAAATACTCTAACTCATTTGATGAGGTCAACATTATCTTAATACCAAAGGCAGATAAAGATACCACAGTTTTGTTGCAAAAATCCTTAAGAAAATACTTGCAAATGGAATGCAAGAGCACACCCAAAGATGACATGATCAAATGTGTTTTATCACAGGTATACAAAGGTGGTTTCTACAGAAGAACATCAATTAATACCACCTCATAAATAAAATGAAAGGGAAAAGCCACATGATCCTCTTGATTGATGCAGAAAAGTCATTTCACAAAATCCAGCATCCTTTCTTGATTAAAAAAAACCTTCAAAGTATAGAAATAGAAGATAATTTCTTCCACATGATAAAGGGTGTAGATGAAAAACCCATAGCTAACATAATACTCAGTGGTGAAAGATCAAAAGTTTTCCCTTTAACAATTGGATAAGACAAGAAATAACTTGACATCCTTGTTACTCAGCATTGTGCCAAAATTCTAACCAGAGGAGTTAGGCAAGAAGAAAAATTAAAAGGCATCCCAATTGGAAAGGAAGAAGTAAAATGGTCAGTATTTGCATGTGACATCATCCTATGTAACGATAGTCCAGAAAAATTTACAGCAAAGCTACTAGAGCTAATAAATGAGTTCAGCAGAATACCAGATACAAGATCAACACAAAATAATAAGTAGTGTATCTATAAAATATTAATGAGCAATCTGAGGAGGTATTCAAGAAAAAAAGTCCATTTACAATTGCAACTAAAAGAAACAAATATCAAGGAATCAGTTTAACCAAGGCAGTAAAGGATTTGTACATAGAAAACTACAAAACATTACTAAAAGAAATAAAAAAAGACCTAAGTAAATGGAAAGCCCTTCTGTGTTCATAGATTGGATGACTAAATATCATTAAGATGTTAATAATCAAATTTCTTTATAGACTCACATAATTCAAGCAAAAATCCCAATAGCATCAATTGCAGAAATGTAAAAGCCAGTTACCAAGTTCATTTGAAAGGGTAGAAGGCTCCAAATAGCAAGAACAACATCTTGAAAAAGAAGATGGAAGTTGAAGGACTCACAGTTTCTGACTTTATAGCGTATTTCCAAACTAAAGTGGTCTAAAGAGCAAGGTATTGGCATAAGGATAGATATGTTGAACAACAGAATCAAATTGAGAGTTTATAAATAAACCATCAGACCTTCAGATCTATGGCCAATTGATATTTGACTAAGATTCCAAGTCCACTCAACTGGGAAAGAATAGTCTCTTCAACAAATGGTGTTGGGAAAATTGGATATTTATATGCAAATAATGAAAAAAGACCTCTCTTGTGCATTATATATATATAAATTAATACAAAATCTATCAAGACCTAAATAAAAGATCTAGGCCTATAAAAGTTCCAGAATAAAATGTAGGGAAGCATCTTAAAGATCTTGTGGTAGGCAATGGTTTCTTAGACTTTATCACCAAATCACAAGCAACAAAAGTAAAATAGACAAATGGAACCTCTCCAAAGCTAAAAACTTTTGTGCATCAAAGTATTTTGTTAAGAAAGTGAAAAGGCAACTTACTCAACAGGAGAAGGTATTTGGAAACCACATATCTGATAATGATCTAATATCCAGAATATATAAAAATCCTATAACTCAACAATAAAAAGATAAACAACCCAAATTTAAAAAGGGCAAAAGACTTGAATAGACATTTCTCCAAATAGGATATACAAATGGCTTAAAAGCACATGACAAGATGCCCAAGAAAAATGCACATCAAAACCACAATGAAAAATAATTTCACACCTAGTAGAATGCCACCATTAAAAAAAAAACAAAAAAACAGAAAACTAAAGGTATTGGAGAGAAAGTGGAGAGATAGGATCACTCAGCCTTTGATAGTGGGAATGTAAAATGGTGCAGCCACTGTGGAAGACAATTTGGCAGTTCCTCAAAAAGCTAACTATAGAATTTCCATATGACCTGACAATCCTGCTCATAGGACTAATACCCCTAAGAACTGAAAGCTGGGATGCAAACAGAAATTTGCACAGTGATGTTCATAGAGGCATCATGGCAATAGCCAAAGGACTGTAGCAACACAGTTTCCAACAACTAATGAATGGATAAACAAAACATGGTATATACATACAATGGAATATTATTCAACCATAAAAAGGAATGAAAACCTGATGCACATGACAAAATGCATGAACTATGGAGACACTATTTTGAGTGAAATAAACCAGACACAAAAGGGTAATTATTGTCTGATCTCACTGTTATCAACTAATAATAAGCAAAGTCATAGAATTAGAATCTAGAATATCAGATATCAGAAGATAGATTGGGGTTATAGAATGGGGAGTTGAGGTTTATCTTGTACAGAATTCCTATTTAAACTTACAGTAAAGGTTTGGAAATGGATGGTGGTGATGGTAGCACATTATTGGGAGTATAATCAACAGCACTAAATGATACAGTTGAATGTATTTAAAAGGATAAACTTTAGGCTGTATATATCTTACTAGAGTAAAAACTAAAAGATAACCATAGGACTGTACAACACAGTGAACCCTATTGTAGATGATAGACTACAGTTAATAGTACAAGTCAAGAAAGTTCTTTTATGAATTATAACACATGTGCCATACTAATACTAGGTGGTAGTAATAAGGTGGTGTATGGGAAAAAAGAACACCTAGTGTAAACATTGGAGAAGAGATAGAAATATTTTAATAATCTTTCATCATTTGCAAACAAAGGTAACTATTGTTAATACATAGTGCAATTATTCTTTAAAAGTGCTATCATCAATTATAACAAATGTTCCACACCAAGGCAAGATGATGGTGGTGGGGAGGTGTATGGGAATCCTGTAT
>JAQZBX010049144.1:0-19994 GCA_029593785.1 Cabassous unicinctus | reverse complement strand
GGCCTTTATATTTGATGACCAGGCTATTCCTGACCTTGAAAAAAGCAGTTTCAGTTAGGCATTGCATAAAAAAGTATATATGTGTGTGGGGGGTAATGAATCAGTGGTGAGAACATGGAGGCAGCAAGTGTAGATGGTCTTGTATAGATTAAGAGGAGAAAGGAAGGCAGTTGCTTAAGGGCTGAGAAATATCAAAAATAAATGTTTGTAAAATAGAGAAAACTCCAACAGAACTTCAACTCCACAAAACCTAATGTACACAAAGGAAATGAAAAGAGAGTTTACATTTCCTTGCTCATACCGTGAATATATTTAGTATTTATTTCATCAAAAGTAGGATGTCATCCATTAGGAGGCCACGCCATTACTTTATGTAATGGAAAAAAAGGCTTCTAAATGAACTATGACCTGCCATCAATTGTAAGCTATATCCTGATTGCAGAAATGCTAAAATGTAAAGAAAAATTATATCTTGGTCTACTTTTATTCTTCAGTTACTGTTGACTTAAATCATTAGCAGGGATATATTCTTTATTCAGTAGTCTACATACATATTCTAGAGCATGATATAGCACCAGAAACATCTGGGTTCTGGCAGTACTATGACACAGATTTTGCTTTTAATTATACGGCAGGTATTTGGGATTGCTGAGCTCAAAAAAGCAGGGATATCAGCCAATGAAAGTTCTTAAGAACCTTCAGCTTCTGAGATTTCTAAACAGACCTATTTTGGCAAATAATTTACTTCTCTCCTGGTAAAATTGCAGAGCTTTGTGTTTATGCTGAAGCAGCAGCTATACCCACTTTGGAGAACACTGGCCACCTGAAAAATATCCCCAAAGAAAATAAGAACTCCCAAGACCATCAAGGCTCTTTTTAATCTTATTTATAAAACCTGCAATTACACACTGCAGAGGAAAGAACTGAACATGGGTCCTTTGGCAGTTTTCCGAAGATGAAGGCAGTTTTCCCCCTGCATTTAACCTTGAAGTATACTTTCCCACAATCACTTCATGATTGATAATAACTAGAGACAAGTAAACAGCTTAAACTTGAAAAGTAAAATGATTACAGCGTTCATTCCTTATTTTTGAGGGAGAAATGCTCTTCATTTTCCTTTTCTTCTTCTGGGTTGTTTAATCTTCTTGATGCCAACTAGGAACTGTCCCCTCCTCCATGACTTTGGGAATGTAAGTCCTGCTGTAGTATGGCACAAAGCTCAAGAGCAAGAATTCTAGTTCTAGTGGAGAACTCCTTTCTTTTTGCCATTCATTTATTCAGTGAAAAATTATTCAGCATATACTAAGGACCAAGATTGTGCAAGGCTATACAGATGTTGAGAAAAATATGGTAAGAGTCTTGTAATGCAAAAGTTCAGTCAAGAGGGGTTAGATAATTATAATGAAGCAAAACAAGCTCTAAGGGAGATATATCTCAGATGCTGCTGAGAGGATGTATAAGATGATGAATGGCAATTGCCCATTTGATTTGGCAAGATCAAATATGTGGAGATGAACGCTCAATTGGAATGAATTGAGGAAAGACTGTGAATTGAGGAAGTTTGGAAAAAAATTTCAAGGATTTTTTCTATAAATGGCAAAAGAGATATGAGACTCTGGCTGGAGGAAGTATATAATTTGTTTGTTTGTTTTCATTGGAATATATAGCACTCCACATTTATACCCCAAGGAGGACATTCCGATGGAGGCTGATGAATTGAACATATAAGATTGGAAGTAACTGCAGGAGCAAAGTACACAAATGGGCTAAAGGGGAGGATTTTCATAAACAAGTGGATAGTTTGTTTAAGAATAACATTTCACTCATGGTAAGATTCAGGTGGGTTAGTAGATTTGGTGGTGGTGAGAAAATAGGGCGCTTTTCTTCTGATTGTGCCTGTTAATTTTCAGTGAAATAAGACGTATAATCACTGATAGTAAGAAGGGGAAAGAATGGGCAATTAAGTAGAGAGGAGAAGGTGTGCTTGAAGGAGGATAAGTAGTAGGACTTCCAGTTAGTGTGGGGGTCCACTGAGATGTTGTGAGACCAGCCAGCATACTTGTGTGTTTTTAAACATGAACACCTTCTGCTGCTCTGGTGCAGGGGTCTAATATGCAGAGATTTCTGGTGGGTGTTTGTCAAGCAAATCCAACAGATGGAAGAATGTCAAGGGAGCTGAAGATATGAGCAAGAAAAGGATTATGATGAGGGGCAAGGCAACAAAACTTGGAAGAGGAACTGGTGGAGATTATTGGAGTCCCCAAAGGGCCAGAGCATTGTAAGAGTGGGGTGATTACTGTGATGTGGAAAGATGAAGGTGGTTGTCAGAAACTGAGATACTAACATTTGAGATTTGGGAAATGGTACATTTATTGGTATTGACAAGGTCTAGGATAGGCCCAAAGGAATGCATGGCATAGATGGAGCAGAAGAAACAATCATCAGAGTTCCAGATGTCAGGGAACTAAGAGGGAGATGTTGGTTGGATGAGCCATCTGAATTTTGAAATCACAAAGAAGAATGACAGGAATAGTGATGAACAAAAGACAGAAGGCTGCAAGCAAAATTATTCAGGAAATTAGGAGAAATGAATAAGATTCAGTGGACGACTGCAACAAGCTGGATAATACTGTGTGTTGGCAAATGCTTCCAACAAGTTGTGGTGCTTTAATTAGGAGAAATAGCTTGGAAACACTAATGAGAACGACAGAGAACAACAATCAAATCTCTAGGCCCTATGGTAGGTAGGCTGGAGGAGGAAAGGTGTCCTTTTAGGGGACTACAAGGGAAGCTGTGTCATCAGAGGAAGATGTTTTTAGTTCAAGCAGGAAGATGCAAGAAACATTAAGAGAAAATATTGAAGATGTGTAATTGTGGAAATGACTGACTGTATGTTGCAGAGCACACATTTTAAGAATTTGGGGAATTAGGAGATTTTCTCAAATTAAAGAATGTAAGGGATGTATGAGGATTAGATCTGGGCATTTAAATAATCCTGGGACACTTGGGTTTTTGGTTGTTATATCCTGATGGTATTTGGGGTAATTGAATAATGATTTCTTTAAAAAAAAATTTTTTTTTAATTTTATCAAATTAATTTTATTTATGCATATTAATAAAGTATACAATTCATCCAAAGTATACAATCAATGGTATGCAGTATAATCACATAGTTGTGCATTCATCATTCATCACTTCAAGCTTTATTAGAGCATTTTCATTGTTTCAATAATAATATTAATAAACAAAAAACAGACAAACAAACAAACAAGAAAATTCCTCACCTCTCAATCTCTCTGTTTCCCCTGCTGTACATAGATGCAATTTCTGGCTATTCTTGCACAATTATTTATTTATTTATCAAGCAGTTTTATTGAGATATATTCACATACCATATGATCTATCTAAAGTGTATAATCAATGGCTTTTAGTACAATCACAATGCTGTGAATTCATCATCACAAAAACATTTTGAACTATTTTATATATATATATATTTTAAAAGATACTAAATGCTACACAAAAAATATAGGGATTCCCATATGCCCCACTCCTCACACCTCCCACACCCTTTCACAAAAACAATATCCTTCATTAGTGTGGCACATTCATTGCAATTGAGAAACGCAATCATTTCTAACTACAGCTGCCTTCATGAAATTGCTCTCAATCTGTGGTAAAGCAGTGAGTGTGTGGAGAGAAGCAGAGTTGAATTGGTGGGGAGTGTTAGTTATTCACAGTGCTTTGTGGGCTTCCAAAGAGCTAAGGGTGCTATCATGGCTGGGGAAGGGACAAAGTTTTGAGAGTTTTGAGAGAGCAGAGCAATGGAGCAGGGGAAGGTTGATCTGGGACATTCCCTAGAGCACACTCTGGGGCTGAAGGCTCTCCTTAAAAGAGAACTGGGGAGTATATGTTTGCCTAATACAGCACTGGAATTAATCAGCGTGTGTTTAGGAGTATAAGAATCTATCATTCTAGGGTGAGAAAATTTTAATTTCCCCGTAGATGCACCACATTTTAAACTCACCATAAGGAAGATAAGCAAGATTGAGATCTGTATGATTATGGGCTGATTATCCATAACACATATGGTCATAAAGATAAATGGATTCTAAATGGATCTGGCAGTAGATTCCATTTACACTTCTGGTTCTTCCTATTAAGAAAGAACTATGGACTCATTTAAGGGATATATATTCTTCACAGTTAAAGATGATAACCAGGCCCCTTAATTAGCCCATATGGAATAATACACTGCCCAGCATTAGCTTTTTGCTCGTGGCGTTTTTCAGGAAGTGCTGTTTGGTAGAGTACTTTTCATTGTCCCATAGATAATCATGAAGTTTAGTGTAATCACAGAAAAGTATTTATAGAAAAACTCAATTCAGTTAGCATGATTAGGGAATAAATGTTTCTACCTTAGGTAATACTTCAGGTACCTCAAGCATCTCCTTGGAAAACGCAAAATTCAAAGAAAAATATACGTTTTTGGTGGGAATTCTTTTAAAATCTATTGTTTTTTTAAATGTGAAAGAACATAATCGTCTCTTGATTATTCAGACTAGTCAGTTTAAAGTCTTGCCTAAGATCTATGCAACCAAGTACAAGACATCTAACTTCTCTAAGCATATTTTTTTTCCTTTGTAAAAGCTATTAATCCCTACTTCACAGTGTCATTATGAGGGTTAAGTGAGATAACACAGAGAGCTTAGCATCAGTTCTAGCCCCTTGTAAACACTCAAGGGCAGTTCTCATGTTCAGCAGCAGCACCATCACCAGCACTTTAATTAGTAACATCAAACTTTTCCTCAACTGTAATTGAATGATGTCACCAGGGCTGGACAAGACAACCCTAAGCTACTGAGTTTTTGAATTAAAATTTCATGTTTTTCAACATCACTTTTTTTTTTTGCTGCACTAATGTGCCTACATATATCAACATCAATTCTTCTCTTCAACCACTGAATTTTCTGCTTTCAATATTCTCTGGTATAAGAAACTTGTACCTGAATTTACTAGAACTGAATAAGGTAAGTGTAAAATAGACTTTGAATAAGAGCCCAAAGGTCTCTCTTATGAGCAGTCATGGATTATAGTGTATGAAATTGGTGACATCCATATTGGTTATTGAGATAGCTTTCTCAGATTTAGTTGAACCCAGCTTTAATTTTCAAATATTTGTCAGGCATTTGTTTAAGTTCTAGATCACTGTCATTGCCATGTCCAATGATCAAATGTTTTACAGGACATAAAATATGCAAGATGTGCTGCTGTGTCCAATGTTAGGGATATGTTGGTGAATGAGTTAGGTCCTACCTTTAACTGGGGAGTCAAACAAGAATCTTGGCCATCATAATAGTTTAAGATCACATAGAAGTATCAGAATGAATAAGTTATTTTATCTAAGTATGAAGTGATGAAACAATTTTTCCCAAAGGAAGGAGTATTTAAGTTGTTTAAGTAAGAGTTAGGCATATGAATGGAGAGAAATACAGGAACAGAAATATATAAAATAAAAGTGATCAACCAAAAAAAAATGCATAAAAGGTCCAGAGATAAGCAAGAGCATGAAATATTTGATGACCTGAATACAGCTCATTTTAGTTAAAACATAAAATGGGGCAGGAGGATAATACTGGGTCATGATGCTAGAGTGTGAATTAAACAGGGACATTGTTATGCAGTCTGTAAACCATGGTAAAGAATTTGGGCTTTATTCTAAAGATTTTTGGGGCCGATTGAAAGGTTTAATATGTGGAGTGATATGCTCAAGCTTCCATTTTAGAAAGGTCATTTTGTTTGTCTGCACTGCAGTTAATTGATGGAAAGTGCCAGCTAAGGATGGGAGTCTGTGGGAATGCTGTCCTCGACACCCAGGTGGCAGATAATGGTTACCTTGGCACTAGGACATTGGAAGTGTGAATTGGAGAGGTTTTTCATGAGAGAAAACTGTTTAGACTAAAGACCAACAAAATAAATGGGGTGAAAGAGAAGCAGGTGTCAAGGATAGTCACAAGCTCTGTTTTGTCCAACAAGGTAGATGTATGGTGGTACCATTTACTGAAAACGAATATTGACAGAAGACCACATTTGAAGAATATCAAGAACTAACTCCCACATTTGCCAGCTTTGAGGTACCTTTGACATCTATAGTTAGCCATTTGGATAGGGACCAATCAACGTCCCTCCTTCAACAGACCCATTTCCATGAGTATTCAGTTGCATGGGCTCTTTAGTCAAAATTCTAATATTATGTCCCAGAAATTTCACTTTAAGGTATTTACCCAGGGTAAATCAAAATATATATCCACAGAAAGCCTTGGAGACAGATATTGTTTTAGTTTCTTGGGCTGCTCAAGCAAATACTGTGAAAATGGGTTGGGTTAATCAATGGTAATTTAGTTGCTCGTGGTTTGAGACTGGGGAAAAAGTCCAAGTAAGGTTGATATTATGAAGGTGATGCTTTCTCCCTGAAAACTGTGGTGTTTTAGGGCTAGCTGCTGGCGATCCTTGGTCTTAAGCTGTTCTGTCACATGGCAAGGCACATGGTAGCATTTCCTGGTCCCTCCCTTCTCTTCAAGGTTCCATTGATGTCTATTTTCTTGCTTCTTATAGCCTTCTCCCTCTGTCTGAATTTTATTCTGCCTATAAAGGACTCTAGTAATAGGATTAAGACCCATCCTGATTGGGCTGGGCCATACCTTAACTGACGTGGCCTTTCCTACTTGCAATGTGTTCATACCCCAGGAAGGGATTACATTTAAGAACATGTTTTTCTGGGGTACATACAGCTTCAAACCACCACAGATGTTCATAATGGCTTTATTTGTAATAGGAAGACTGGAAACAACCCAAATGTCCATCAACTGGTGAGTGTATAAACAAATTACAGTATATCCATGCAATGAAAACTATTCAAAATGGAGCAAACTACTGATAAATGCAACAACATGAATGAATCTCAAGGTCATTATACTGAGTAAAACAGCCTGACCAAAAAAAGAGTACATACAGTATGGTGCTATTTCTAGAAAATTCTAGAAAATATAAACTAATCTATAGTGAGGAAGGGATGGAGAAATGTAGGGATTGCAAAGGGACATGACAAAACTTTGGGGGTGATGGAATATTTTGTATTTTTATTGTGTGAACGGTTTCACCATAGATACCTGTCAAAATAGTATCATCAAATACTATACTTTTAAATATATGTAAGTAACCTGCAACCCAATGGAATTATTTTTTTTTTAAAAGCAAAAGAAAAGAAAAATCCTGCTGTTATCCCCAATCACCTTCTTCCAAACTAGGTAAGCTCCCATGCCCTGTTCTATATCATATCCTAACCATCTATACTTCATATAAAATGTATCCATTTATGTTTTATAATTGGCAGCATACGTGTTTGTTTAATGCCCTTCTTTGCTTATGGATGGTTAGTTCCGTGTGGACAGGGAGTCTATCACTCTTGTTCATCGTGTTTCTTCAACATCTAGCACAGGGAATAAATGGATGAAACATTGAAGTTCTTACTTGTGCTATTAAATATCCGAGAATGAGTCTTCCCTCTCATCAAGTCAGGTCCTTTGAGGACAGGGCAGTAGAGCTAGGTCAAAGGCAGATACCAGGAAAAGAGTTCACTTACTATCATGTGACTTGCAAGTGAGAGATGGGACGGTAAGAGGGAGGGACATGAGAAAGGCCAGAAACAGTGCTTTACCTTGCAACACATGCAGAAAACGGTAAAAAAAAATTTACACAGAGATGCAATACAATTTAAAAATATTCTATGCAAAGACGTTCTGCCTGTGGAACACCAAAGAACAAAGCTTATGCTTTTGGAAGAGCATTGGAAATGCAGGTACAGAGGGAGATTTCTGTGCATATATTAGACGCAGCCCTCGGGGAATACACATTCTGGAATGAAGTGATGTCACTTCTGTACTGAGCTCCCACTGCCATCCAGCCAGACACTGAGCTCACTGCCCTCTGTGAGCTGGCAGGTTAGATACCTTAATAGAGAAGGGAAAGTTCTGAGTCCTGGGAGAAATCCCTGCAGCAGAGATTAATTTTAACTAAATGGAAACAGCTCGTGAAAGAAAAGCAAGAGTGAGCCTTTATGGAAAGTTTTAGGATTGAATGTGGTGGTAGTCCCAACATGTCACACCAGGGTCCAGAGGTAATCTTAAGAAGATGCTTGTCGGGTCACTTAAGGTGTCTGAAAGGGGCTGCCATGAAGAATAAAATTCTAGTAGGAAAGTCTTCACACTGTATCTATACATATAAATGGAAGGTTACATAGCCATCTAGCTATTTTTAAATATTCAGTCTGAAGCAAACTTTATCTGGTATACTCAGCAGCATTTGTGTAAAGCCATCATCACATGACATTTTAATTGAAATTACATTTTTTAGCCCCTCTATGTGTTCTGTATTTTGTGCTGCAAATAGTAATTTAAGATATATCCAATGTGTGCCTTGAAGAATTAGCCTCTCCCTTTAAATAGCATTCCCTGGCCCCTATGCTACTTGAACATGACATAGTAATAGACTAAAATAATAGGAAAGACTTTCTGTAATTTCACACATAACTGAGTGATATGAGCATTGTTTCGTGGGGTTCAGAGGGGTGAGAGGTCCATGGGAGCAGTGCTGAACAAATAAATTTGTATAGAAGTAGGGAGATAGGAGCTTACTCTTGAAGGATGCTTAGGATTGGGGGAGTGAGATCAGATTGAAGATGGGCATGCACATCAGAAAAAGAGAATGAGAGAGGTGCCATTGAAAATTATCAGGTTTTCTTCCTTAGCATAAAAAAATGTATGGTATCTGAGTTTGCCCAGAGCCTTACAGAGAAATATCTGGGAGTAGCAGGGTTTCTCCATAATATTTTTGTGTAATCTGAATTAGAAAATGCTGCAGAGCAGAGTGAGAATACATATGCAGCACACAGCCCACCCCAAGCTCACACTCATGCTAGATATTATTTATAGATTAAAGTCCTTTTGACTGTTGACCCCAGACTTGGCCTCAGAATCCTTCTGAACATAGTGCAATGACAGCAATTTAACCCAGAAGGTAAAACCTATTTTCTATCCCTCCCTTAGTGGATCACATTCCCTCCTACCTTGCCTGGCAACATAATGCACTTGTGACTAGGTATTCAATTGCATAGACTAGCTGTATCTATTTCTGATTTTACTTTTTAAACTTCTGTAGTGATAGGTCTCTAGCAAGGTACTAAATTTACGAATGATCTTTAGAATTAACCTGGGGTAGGATTTCTAAAAGCATAGCTATTAACATTTCCCTTCTTCATGGTTAAAGCCTGTGTTATAGAAATGTCGCTGTGCAAATCCTGAGCTGGTCTTCTTCCATGATCCCGGTGGTTAAAACCTCCAGGAAAAGAAAAATAGCCTTCTAATCTTAAATAATAATGTGACAAATAGTACTATTCTTTACAGTTGCTTGAAGCACCCTTTAGATATTAATTACAAAGGGCCAAGAAGAAGGCATAGTTTATGTAAATGAAAGGAAAGAATTTTAATATGCATTTAGCATTTTCCAGATTCTAGGTACTTCCACATACCATATATAATAGAATCCTGTATCAGCCCTGTGAGGGGGTATTATTGGCCCCATTGTATAGCCGAGGAGATTGAGGCTCAGCAAAGTTAAATGCAGCAAAACATGAACGTAAACTTGAGTCATCTAACTCCAATCCAGGTGCTCTCTCTACTACATTTAACTACCTCTTTTTTTTAGAATCACATAGATTGCAATAAGCTAAGAGCTTTCCATATATTGTCTCACTCCCATCATAACATCTCTATGAAGGAATATCACTGGCTAAGTGAAACGGGTTTGGAAATAGAAGCTGCTCAAGTTCACCAGAGCTAGGACTTGACCCCTGAGTTGAGAGCCACAGCTCTTTATTAGCATACTTTGCTGACTTTCATAGGGTGGTGAAATCCTAAACACGGATGCATTATGGGTATTCAGACCTCATTCAGGTGAGATCCATGCAATAAGGTGAGGGGAACACCTATTCTCTTGAGTTGTCTGACAGCAAGTGCACATTGAAACCTTATTAGATGTATTTTGTATATCACTTGAATTTATTTCAAGTTATTAAGCTCAAAGATACATTACAGTGTGCTGTTAACCACAGAAATGTATAAAGGACAAACAGAGCACATTCTCCATGTCTAGCATTTCACTCCACTGTTCAAAAGCAATCCGTGCATCAATAAAGTGAAAACAAAACAACACATGGAGATCCAACACGTTCAGATCTGAAGAAAACAAACCAGAACATTTTTCCTCACAAACCTGCAACACAAAACACCCCATTCCCCCCAACACCCCCTTAACCATTTTGCAAACAAAACAAAATTAAGACATAAACGTGGGGGGCTGTTTAGAAACATGCTGTCACCACTTTTATAGCATCTTTTTTTTTTTTTTAGAAGCAACACTGGCCTTGGCAACAAAACAAAACAAAACAGTTCTTTTTCTTTTGTGTGTGTCTTTTCAGAGAGTACATAGCATTTACAAAAATACACACCAGCAGCAGTCTTTGGTAAGGGCTATTAATTCTGTACCTAGGCAAACACTCTGCCACCAAATAAATATTAATTAGTATGATCTAAATGACCCAAACAATATTATACAGCTTAACACAAACCAGCTTATCCTTCAAACGAAGAAGTTACATACCTTGTTTCAAAATATAGAAACATACAATGAAAATAATGTCTATACATAGACAAACTTTTTGCAGTCTCTTAAACAATCCTACATCTTGGGGGAGAGGGAAGGGAAGGTCAAGGTGAGTGGAGGAGGGGCCCTCTGGAGCTGGTCTAGGGTCTAGAAAACAAACACTGCTTAATTTTCAATATGTTATTACCATCCACATGCAGGAAACTACAATTTTTGTTTAATATACTAGCCTTAATTAATAATTACAAGATCTTTAATTATGCATTGGTTGATTTCTATTTTTACCAAGGACCAGGCTCAGCACTTAACATAAATTATCTTGAGTCCTCGCAACCATGCTATGAGTCCTCTATGATTTCTTCATGTGAATCAAGCGAGCAGTCTACAAAGCCCACAAAGCTCCAAGAAGTACCAATCTATCTGTTTAAAGGGAGCAGAGCACGGCTGACCCACAAACCCCTTGACAGCTAATCACCTCTTCTTTTCTGATGGAAACCACAGATTTGAGATTATTCAGCAGTCACCTGGTGAGATGCAATGCCCGACTTTGATCCAAATGTAGGAACTGTGCTATAAAAAGGAACCCAGTGTGCTGGGATTGTTGGGCAAAGGAAGAAGGTTCCCCTGACAGCAAGAGTGAATGAAACATGGAAGAAACATTTAGGCTACAGTCCATGCTGAAGGCCGGAGGGAAGCCTTGTTAGCAAAGAATGTGCTCTCCTTTCAAATGAAACATGTTGCATTTTAGGGGGTGGAAGGAGGAAGTCCACAAAATACTCCGTCAAGAGATGGTTAGCTAGTCTTTGAATATCTGTGCCTACCATCATCAGTATACAGTTGTTACTAAATGTTGGCTTGCTAGGTCTATATTTCCCATACCCCTAGGTCATGCCAATGGAATGTGAACCCAGGTAATGAATATCACTTTTGTATTGAGGTGAGTAAGAACAGAATGGTTTCTACACTCTCTCCATCTGTGTTCCCCTGTTTTCCTCTGTCTTCCAGCTATAGGCAAAAGCCTCTGAGGTCCTAAGACATGGCAGAGCCAGGAGATAGAAGGAGCTGGGTCCCTGAGTCATCACATGGACAGAAGTCCAGAGCAAATCAGAAACACCATGTGGGATCATTATGTGAGTCAGAGATAAACCTTTTTTTTTTTTTTCTTTTAGGTCACTAAAATTTACAGGTTTGTTCTTGTGGCAATTTGTATTATATTACCCTTGCCAATATAATGTAGAAATTTGAATCTTCTTTATTTCATTAAAAGCAAATATTGTATTATGGAGTCAGTAATCCATCGTTACTGAAATTTTGCACCATTGACTACATTGGGGAAATCCATAGGGAATCATAAAACTTCATTCTAACTATCAGGATGTTGGTAACTAGATAATAGGTAGAGAATGAACATGTTATGCCATTAATTCAATCCTGCTTGCTCACACCCTTCCAATTCCCTTATGATGAAGTGATTGGGAATGGATTTACCCTCCTATCTGAAACCACATGCACACAAAAACAAAAACAAACACAAAAACAAGCAAACAAAAAACTCAAACAAGTAAAATATATGACACAAGTTTTCAAGAAACCGGACATTAGGCAATGAACGCAAATGAACACTGAGAGAGGGGCAACAAATGCAGTGAGTGCTATGATTCTCTCAGCTTCCTGGGGTGATAGAGATTTCAGGTCACAGAGCAGGGAGGGAGAATCAATCAGACTCCTTAAGTGGAAGAGATGGAGCTGGGAGTTTGGAGAGATGAAGGCAGCTGGATTCATAGAACAGAGTACCAGTGAAGAGGAAACTGCATGCAGACAGTACTCAGGAGGTCTGCAAAGGGTCCACTCAAGTATTTAGCAGAGTAGTGATTGGTATAGGCATGTGAAGACCCAGGGGGTGGGAAAAGAACAGGTCAAAGGGCAGAAGTCACAGAGCCTGGTGCAGGGACCTGGAATGGTGCCTCTAGTCACTACCCAGATTGGAAAAGCTCAAAATTCATGGGCTACTGGAATCAGGCCTCTAAAGGGTCTTGCCTCAGTGGATAAATATTAGCCCTAAATCTATATTATTTTAGTCCCACCTCACAACTCTTAAAAGGAAGACTAGAAAGAATAAAACTATTTCCAAGTAACTTAACTGTGTGCCAGAACAAAGCTCAACAATAATTGAAATCTGATACAGAGAACGGATTGAAGAAATAGGAGACAAATAACAAGGTGATAGACTTAAAACTAATTATAGAAATGATCACTACTAGCAAAAGAAAGCTAAGAGGTTATATTAAGACAAGACAGAGCACAGAGCACAGACTATTACCAGGCATAATGGTTAATTTCTTGTGTCAACTTGGCTAGGTTATGGTGCCCAGTTGTTTGGTCAAGTAGTGGCATGTGTATTACTATTAGGGAATTTTGTAGATGGGATTTGCATCTATAATAGGTCAATTGTATCTACAGTCAATTACTGTATTATGGATTACTGACTCCATAATACAATATTTGCTTTTAATGAAATAAAAGTCAAGGGAAATTGTTCTAAACAATGTGGGGAGTCTCCTCATCTAATCAGAGGTGTTAAAAGCCAAAAGGAAGAATTTCAAAGGTTCACTATTGGCTCTTGATGGAATTACCAGGCAGTCAGCTTACCCTGGGGAATTCAGACTAAGGATTTCTACATCACCTGTATAGGAGTTTCCAGCTTGCAACTGCCCCATGAGGTTCAGACTTGCCAGCCCCTGTAGTCACGTGAGACAATTCCTTATCTCTCCTGTTGGTTCTGTTCTTTGGAGAACCCTGACTCATATACCAGGGATAAAGATGATGATTCCATAATTATAAAGGGGTCAGTTTATCAAGAGAGTATGACAATTCTAAATGTATATGCAAAAAATAACAGAGCTACAAAATACCTCAAGTAAAATAATCGATAGAAGTACATAGAAAAACAGTAAGGGTATACGAGACTTGCACAACACTCTCAACTAACTTGCCCTAATTGACATTTAAAGATTCCTCCACCCAACAATAGTAGAACTCATATTTATATTTGAACTGCATTGGGTACATTTACCAATACAGGCTGTATTCTGGGTCATAAAACAAATCTCAATAAATTAAAATGATTCAAGTATTATAAATTATAAATCAATAACCAAAAGATCTCTGGAATAATCCTCAAACATGTATAAACTAAAGAACATACTTCTAAATAACCCATGGGCCAAAAAAGAAATGAGAAGGGAAATTATGAAGTATTTTGAATTGAATGCCAATGAAAAGACAATCCATCGCTATTTGTATGATGCAATTAAAATAGTACATAGGTGAAATTCATAGAACTAAATGCCTATATTAGGAAAAGAAGAAAGTTCTCAAATCAATGACCTTGATTTCCTCCTTAAAAGGCTAGAAAAAGAAGAGCACGTTAAACAGAAGAAAGAAAATAGTAAAGATTAGAACAGAAATCAATGAAATACAGAATAGATAAAAATCAATCACACCCAAGGCTGATTCTTTAAGTAAATAAATAAAATTAATAAACTTCTAGGCAGACTGATCAGGAAAAAAAAGAGAGAAGACACAAATTACCAATATCAAAATGAGAGATGTGGCACCACTACAGATTCCATATAGACATTAAAAGGATAATAAGGGAATATTAAGAATAATTTTTTGCCAATAAATCAATACCTTAGAAGACAAACACAAGCTCCCAAAGCTCACTTAGGAAGAAATGGAGACTCTGAATAGGGCTATTTCTATTTTAATAATTGAATTTATGGCTGTACATCTTCTCACAATAAAAATTCCAGGCCTAGACGGCATCACTGATAAATTCTACCAAGTGTTTAAGACAGAAATAATACCAATTATACACTAAAAAGGCTAAAAATATTAGGGAATATTTCCCTAAAAAATTAGGGAAAATTTAGGGAATATTTCCCAGACCATTCTATGAAGGCAACATTACTCTGATAGGAAAATAGAAAGAAAAAAAAAATAGAAAAAAGTATAGATGAATATCTATACTCTAAACATGATTTTAGGAAATCAATTTCAACAATCTATAAAAAATATCATATATTATGACCAAGTAGGATTATTCTAGTAATACAAGGTTGTTTTTAACATTCTAATATCAATCAATGAAAGTTAATATATTAAACTGAAAAGGGAAACCATGAAATCATCTCAATAAATGCAAAGAAATCATTTAAAAAAAACCAACATCCATTCCCGATAAAAAAAAAAAAATTCTCAGAAAACTAGTTCATGAGGGAACTTCCTCAATCTGATCAAGAACATCTATAATTTCTAAAGTAACGTCATACTTAATGATGAATGACTGAATGCTTTTCCCTAAGATAAAGAAAATACAAGAATGTTTGGCCTCCCTACTGCAATTTTACAGTGTACTAGAGATTCTAGTCAGTACAAAAAGGCTAAAAAAAGAAATATACTCCATCTATACTGAAAAGGAAGACATTAACCTGTCTTTATTTGCAGGTGACATGACCACGTGTCAAAAATCAGATGGAATCTATGATAAGTTTCTAGATCTAAAAAGTGAGTGTAACAGGGATTTAAGATAAATACATAAAAATCAATTATATTTCTATATAGTGGCAACAAGGAGTTTGAACTCAAATTATTTAAAAAAAAACATATTCTAAAGTATCAACAAAGATGACATATTTATGGGTAAATCTGACAAAAGATATACAACTCATGTACACTGAAGCCTACAAAACATTGCTGAAATTAAAGAAGACCTAATAAACAGAAAGACATATATTTTCTATTGGTCAGTAGAATCAATATTGTTAAGAAGTCAATTCTGCCCAAATTGATCAATGCAATACAAACCGATTCAACGCAATCCCAAACCAACCCCAGCAGCAATTTTTTCAAAAATGACGAGCTGATTCTAAGATTCATGTGGAAGTGCAAGGGACTCAGAAGAGACAAAATAACCTTTACAAAGAACAAAGTTGGAGGACTTCTCTTATCTGACTTCAAGTCTTATTATAAAGCTACAGTAATTGAGACAGAGTGGTATTGGCACAAAACTAAACAAATAGATCATTGAGACAGAATAGAGGGTCCAGAAACAGACCCATACATGTATGGGCAGTAGACTTTTGGCAAAGGCAATTCCATGGAGAAAGGAAAGTCTTTTCAACAAATGGTTCTGGAGCAATTGGATATCCATATGCAAAACAGAGAACTTTAATCCATTCCTTGTATCATATGCAAAAATCAACCCAAAATAGACTATAGGCCATATTTTAAATCATAAAACTATAAAAAATCTAAATGCACACATAGGTGAAAATCTTGGGAATTAGGGTTAGGCAAAATTTCTTAGTACCACACCAAAATAATAATCCATAAAAATGTTATCAATTGTACTTTATTAAAATTAAAGACTTTTGATTTTTAAATACCCCCTTAAGAGAATGAAAAACAACCTATTGTAAAGCTAATAAAAGACTTGTCCCTAGAGTATATGAAGAACTCTCAAAGCTGAACAATAAGAGAAAAAACAACCTAACAAAAAAAATGGACAAAAGATTTGAACAGATACGTTAGCAAAGAAAATATAAGAATGCAAAAAACCTTAAAGAGGTGAAAATCAGTCCTTAGGGCAATGCAAATGAAAATCACAACAAGATATTACTACACACATGCTGGAATGGCTAAAATTAAAAAGTTAGGCAAAAGATGTGGAATAAGAGGAATACTCATACATAAGCCTTCCACTCCTAGGTATTTACCCAAGATAAATTAAAGAATACACCCACACAAAGACTTGTATACAAAAGTTCATAGCAGCTTTAGTTGAAATAGCTGAAAACTAAAAGTAATCATCAACTTATCAAACACTTATCAACAAATACATAAACTGTGGTACATCCTTATAACTGAAATACTATTCAACAAGTTAAAAGGAATGAGCTAAATCTCAAAAGAACTATTCTGAGTGAGAGAAGCCGGTCAAATACTATACGATTTGCTTCTTATACAACTGTATAAAATAAAAACTAATCTATACCGACGTGAGGGAACTTTTTTGGGTGTTGGATATGTTTCTGATTTTGATTGTGGTGATGAATTTCACAATTTATCACACTTTGGGTACAGTTTAATGTAAGCCAATTATATCTCAAAAAGTTGTTAAAAATCAACATTTTTTCCACAGTTAAAGAAAGAAAGAAATATAAACTAAAGAGAAAATGACAGATACAATGCATGATAGTGGATGGGATCTAAGAATAAAGGAGAAAATAAGAAATAATTGGAATATAGATTGTAAGCTTTATGTCAGCGTTCAAGTTCTTGAACTTGAGAGCTGCACTTAAGGTGATTACAAAAGTGAATACCATTGTTTGCAGGAAATATACATGGAAATATTATGTGTGCAAGGAATACAATCTGTTCTCAAATGTTCAAAAAATAGATGAGAGAGGGAGAGAAATAGATAGGGAGCTAGGGAGCAAGAGATAGAGAGATAAAGAGATAGCTAGCTACCCAGATAGATAGGTAAGTATATAGAATGATACAGAAGAGGTGATAAAATGTTAACATTGGTGGATCTGGATGTCTTGGGCAGGGGGAGTTGTTGGAGTCACTGAATGGGTTTTGTATTATTTTTGCTGTCTAATAAACTTGAAATTGTTTCAAAATAAAAAATTGAAAAAAATCAACCTTTTCACTGTATGATTTCTTTTAATCCTCAAAATTTAGTATTAGTAATTATGGTAGTATTACCACTTTCCAAAAAATTCCATAATTATGAGGGAAGGGGGTACAGGGAATGAATAAAAAATAGCTGAAAACATAATCAAGAGCAAAATTATACAAACATTTGAAAATGCAGCACAGATAAAACAAAGTGACTAAGACATGGATTGTGCCCTCAAAATTACAGCCCCTCTTAGGTGGTTTTCCATCTTGGACATGTACACAGTTAAATATATAACAAGACTGAATGAAATAGTTGTCCTGATATTCTGTTCATATTACTATGATGGTACTTGTCAAATTATACCATAATGATGTGTTAACTTATATGAGTCTCCACTAGACTGGGGGTCCCTCCTAAGTGGAGATACTCCTTGTACAACAAAAAAATTAGCAGTGATTATATGAACAAATACATAAAATTGATGAACACAGGAATGTAAGTATGAATAAATGAATGAACAGTGACAAGGGGTATACAGAAAATGAAGCCATTATTCATTATCAGGACAACCGACAATAATCTCCATTTGACTTTAGAATGCCTTTTGGAGTTTATATCTATACATGGGTGTGTCTAAATCAGGAGTTCAAAGCCGTTCAAATAATGCAATTAAATCAAATGATTAGAAGTTGAATCCAGCAGAGAAAGCATGTACTTTTTGCTCTTTATCATCAATTTTTTTTTCCATAGACCTTTCTGACCACGGCAAAACTCCAACCTAACCTGAACCATTCTTTTTCTTCCAGTGTGTATTACCTTCCTGTTAATCACCTTAGATGAGAGACAAAGCAAAAATGTGCTTTCTCAATATGGAAAGCCTGTGTTTTCAGCTCCTGGGGGGCTGCAGACTTTAAAGGGTAAGACAGAGAAGTTTTCCATTCTGCTATACTTTCAAAGTTCTTCAAGGCTATTTTAAGTCATATACCTCAATTAGGGGGTTCCAACCAATTTGCTTAGGTAGGGAGTCGTGAAACTAATGTTTATAAGTTGGACATGAGATAATGATCCCTCTAACCATTGGGGCTGCCACATGGAGCTGCGTTTCTAGAACGCCAGAGCTATCACATCCACCCACAAGCAGTCTCTATGGGTCTCCTAGGAGGGTGACCCGAGAGAGGCAGAAGACTGTTAGAGGGTTTAAAATGGCCATACATGGTAAGCAAAATAAGCAATATCCACACCCATGGGTCCACCACAATTTTCTGAGCTTTCAACCACCAACTGGGCGTCATGTTCTGCAACAGCCAGCTGCAGAGTATGCTAATCATTGTATGCTGGGATTGCTGGAAGAACTCATGTTCTACGGGCATAGCTATAGCCAGTCAGGTTGGACATGCAGGGAGAACTTGTCGGCTCTGTTTTAGGTGGTGACATTAGATCTCTCCTTTTATATACAGGTGATGTGACCTCTTAGCAGTGTCCAAGCTACACAGAAGGTGGGAATTCTAACATTGCCTTGCCGCCTGCAAAATAGAGTGCCATCATTATTGTGACATACTTGTAAAATCAACTTTTGATTAGATTCAAATTCATTGAGAGTATCTGAACATATTTCAGTATGTTTATGTATGAAAGCATGGAAGAAATTGTACATTCTTTAAATAAAATTTAACTATTGTCAATTGTTGAATGGTTGTAAAAACAAAACAAAATTTTATTGCCTGCTTTGGTTAAAAAAAGTTTCTGGTCAAAAGTGACTATAAAAATGGAAAGATAACACTATTACAGCGTCTTGATCAGAATTGTATTTACTGTTATGTACCAGTTAAAGCATAAGACCTGATAGAGAAACTTGTGTTTACGAGAGCAAGGTCAAATTTCTTGTTTGAAAAAAAAATGAAAAATATTACTTGAATGTTTTATGCAAATTAAATACTTTATATCTTCCCAAATACTTTATACTTTATTTTATTATAGTTGTTTAATATAAGGAAGCATAAACCAATTTTCACCAAGATCCATTTCAAAGCCCTCCAGTTTACCCCAGTGTGCCATATAGATTACTATTTTCTAAGTGTACCATGAAATAAAAAAACTCAAGAAGTAGTTCCCTAGTATATGAATGATATATTAGTATTCAAAACTAGATACTTTGCTCCAGATTTGACAGGGGGCAGAAATCAGAAGACACCCTTAGTTTATTGTTTAGGTAAATATTCCATTTAAGATTACATTTCCCGTAGACCACACAAACAAAAAATAAATACAAGACCAATGCTGGGATTTGAGATCTGTAATTTAATCTGGCAATGAAGCCCTTCAGGCAGCAATCGCTGGTGTTTTATGCATTAGTTGCCTACCATGGTGCTTTCTGACACAGAGTAGAAATTAATTTCATACATTTCACTATTGTAAAACTTGCTTACAGTTTTCATTACCCACACAGAAATCTAAAGATTTATAAATATGGAATAGATGTGCTTTCCATTTAAATGTGGCACCAATCTATTGCTCTGAGCTCAAAATAACAATATAAGTAACTCTGGTAAAGAAAATAAAATCCCAGCTTTACTCAATTTTTGAT
>JAQZBX010049143.1:0-20000 GCA_029593785.1 Cabassous unicinctus | reverse complement strand
ATACAAATGGCAAAACAAAACAAAACAAAACATGAAAAAATGTTTAACATCACTAGTGACTAGGGAAATGCAAATCAAAACTACAATGAGATATCATTTCATACCTATTAGAATGGCAACTATTAAAAAGACAGAGAACTACACGTGTTGGAGAGGCTGTGGAGAGACAGGAACACTTTTTCACTGTTGATGGGAATACAGAATGGTACAGCTACTGTGGAGGACTGTTTGGCAGTTCCTAAAGAAGTTGCATATAGACTTGGCACATAACCCTGCAATGCCACTGCTGGGTATATACCAAGAAGATCTGAGGGGGCAGATGTGGCTCAAATGGTTGGGCGTCCGTCTGCCATATAGAGGGACCTGGGTTCGATCCCCGGGACCTCCCGGTAAAATAAAAATATATATATAGAAGGCGCATGGGCTGCCAGGCTCTGTGTGCCGGTGAGCCGCCAGGCCCCGGGAGCCATGTAGCAAGATGATGACGTAAAAAGAGAGAGACAAGACGAGATGCTCCAAAAGCTCTGAAAACCAGGAGCTGAGGTGGCGCAGATGGCAGAACACCTCTCTCCTACATCGGAGGTCTCCAGGATTGAATCCTGGTGAAGACTGGAGGAGGAGCATGAGAAGAAATGAAACCGACAGAGAATTGCCCAGCGAATGGACACAAAACAGCAAAATGGGGAAGAGGGGGTTTAAAATAGATCAAGTAAATAAATAAATCTTTAAAAAAAAAAAGAACTGAGAGCAGTGACACGAACAGACATCTGCACGTGGATGCTAATAATAGCATTATTCACGAATGCTAAAAGTTGGAAACAATTCAGATGTCCATCAACTGATGAGTGGATAAACAAACTGATGTATCCAGACAATGGAATATAATGCAGCTGTAAGAAGAATTGAAGTCGTAAAGCATATGACAATTTGGATGAATGTGAAAGACATTATGTTGAATGAAGCAAGCCAGACACAAAAGGACAAATACTGTATGATTGTTCTATGACGAACTAAATATATTGTGTAATCTCATGGAGTTACTAACTTAAATATGGGTCACCAGAAAATAGAATGAGTTTACGGAATGGAAAGCTGAGTGTTAACTTGTGCAGAACTGGTAAAAAAGGATGTGTGTTAATCTTTGGGAATGAATAGAAAAGGTGAAAGCCCAAAATAATGTTTGTAACTAGCAGTACTATTATGTGGGTATGAAAGTGGTTTAAAGGGAAAGTCTAAGGTCATATATATTGCCAGAATGAAAGCTAAAAAATATAACATGGAATTGTGTATATAGCATAGTAAAACCACACGTGAAATATGAATATAGTAAAATTGCATATGTAAGACTATTTTTCTTTGAAGCTGAACAAATGTATGTTAATCCTACAAAATGTTAATATCAGACCAAAAACTTATGCTAAGTGAAAGAAACTGGACACAAAGTACTACACATTGTATGATTCCATTTATTTAAAAAAGTAAATATAAATATAAATCAATTTATTAAGATGAAATTAGATTAGTGGTTATGTAGGGCTGTGGAAGGAATTCTAAGGGGTGTGGAGTTTTTCTTTTTGGGGTAATGAATTTATTCTAAAATTTTTTGTGATGATGAATGCACAACATTGTGATTACACTAAAAGCCATTGATTTATAAACTTTGGATAGATTGTATGATATGTGAATATATCGCAATAAAACTATTTAATAAATAAATAATTGTGCAAAAATAGCCAGAAATAGCAGCTCTGTACAGCAGGGGAAACAGAGAGAGATTGAGAGGTGAAGAATTTTCTTGTTTGTTTTTGTTTATTATTATTATCGAAATAATGAAAATGCTCTAATAATGATTGAAGTAATGAATGCACAACTATGTGATTGTATCAAATACCATTGATTGTACACTTTGGATGAATTGTATGCTTTTTTAATATGTATCAATAAAATTGATTTGTTTAAAAAAAAGAAAGAAAATAAGTAGGACAGACAAAGACAGAGAGTATAAAAATAACACAAACACCAACCCCGGGAATGAAAGGGGGAAAAACACTTCAGCTACTACTACAAACATTTAAAGGATAACAAGGTAATATTATGAAAAATGTTATTCCAATAAATTTGACAATTTAGATGAAATCAATAAACTCCTTAAAGTTACAAACTGCCAGTACTGACACAAAAAAGAAATAGAAAATATGTATAGTTCAATATCTGTTTAAGAAATTAAATTTATAATTAAAACCTTCCCTCTAAGAAAATATTAGGCTGGGTTTTTTCCATTGGTGAATTTATCAAACATTCGATGAAGAAGTAATCGCTATCTTACACAAATTCTTTCAAAAAACAGAGAAAAGGTGAATACTTTCTAACTCATTTTATGAGGCCAGTATAACCCTGATATTAAAACCAGACCAGGACATTACAAGAAAATAAAATTACAGACCAACATTCCTCATGAACATAGATGCAAAAATCCTTAACAAAATATTAGTAAAGACAGTACAACAACGTAGGAAAGGCGTAATACATCTTGACCAAGTGGGTTTATCTCAGGAATGCAGGGTTGGTTCAACATTTGAAAGCTGATCAATGTAACTCATCACATTTAAAGAAGAAAACATGGTAATCTTAATGCAGCATTTGATAAAATTCTACACGCATTCATTATAAAAACTCTCAGCAAACTAAGTATAGAAGGAAAACTCATCAATCTAATCAAGGAGTTCTATAAAAACCCAGCTTTATGAATGAGATTGCTAGAATGTTCAGAGCATCCCTATATATAAAGACCCCAATTTGGAAGCCATCTTAATGTTCATCAATAGGAGAATTAATGTTTAAATTGTGGGTGCTAGTCACACAATGGAATACTACTTAGCAATAAAAAAGGAATGAATTGCTGATACATTCAACAACATCCATGAATCTTAAAACATTGTGATGAGTAAAAGATGCAAGACACAAAATTGTACAGACTGTATGCTTCCACTTATATGAAGTCCTAGGACAGACAAAACTAATTTATATTGGTAGAAATCAAAATAGTAGTTTTCTTGGGATGTTGGTATTGACTGAGTAAAGGCAAGGAGACATTTTCTGGGCTAAAGGAAATGTTTTATATCTGGATAGGAGTGAGGGAGTTTGAGTTACATGGGTATATGCAATTGTCAAAGCTCATCAAACCATATACCTTTATGGCTTGAACAATTCACTGTAAATTATCTCAATAAAATAAATTAGGGAAAACAATTTTTACTGACTGTACTTCTGATCTTTGGTCCACATTAATTACCACTGTTGTCCAAGGCCACATGATCACATGAAAGCAGAAAGCTTTCTTGATCTTTAGACCACCCAAAAATTCTGTCTGAAGCAGTCTCAACTCTAGATGCTCCTTAAGAAAACACCAATACCAGGTCCTAATGCCAGAGACTAGTTCAATTGGACCAGATATTGCTTTTTATTTTTATTTTTTTCTTTTAACTCCCCCGGTGATGCTGATGCTAATGTGCAGCCAAGATTGAGAATCACCGCTTTGGATATTGCCACCTCTTGAGACACTCCAGGACCTGGACCTTGGTCCTCACTACTTATGGGACTCTTGGCTGAGGCCCTTCCAAGCTCCATCAGTCAGCATCCTACCAGGAAAACATAAACCACTCAGGATTTGAAACAGAGAAAATGTAGTGCAGAGAATTGGTTACCCAGGCAATGGAAGGACTGAGAAAACAGTAGAAGACAGTGAGGTAGCCCAAAGATTAGCAACAGCAGGAAGCCACAACTTTCCCTAGGGCAGAGGAACAGAGGTGAGGAAAGGCCAGAAACTAGGATCATGTAGAAACTGGAATCTCAGTGGGTCTGTCTAGAGGGATTTGGAGTCTTGGAGGTAATGCAACTTCTGCTGGAGATGCCTGCTGAGAAGAGAATGAGAGAAAATACCCTGACTTCTCTCGCCCCTCCTCCAATTTTTTACTAGAGTCTTACTAGTAGAAATTGGCCAAACATGGTATGTATCTAGTTGACTCAGAGGCCTGTGAAATGCAACATGTGGGGCCAGATCCCTCACTCAGAAATACAGAGCAGAATAAGGGAAGAGGAAGGATTAGACTTGAGCGCCAATAGGCTCAGGCCAGATCTAGCAGGTCAGAACAGGGGAAATCTATCCACCACTCTCCTCAAAAGCACTCTTTCCCTTCCTTTTCCAAGAATAATCTCATCAGTTACATGAAACAAAACAAAAAGAGCCAATGGCAATGAAAGCAGGAAAAACTGTTGACTGAGTAACTTTTGCTTTCTGACTCTAACAAAACAAATAAAACAAAAAATTCTTAGAAACAGGAAAATATGAAGGACCTGGTTTGCTTTGTATGTATGACATGGGAGCTGCAGTAAAAATCTGGGGAGATCAAACACGAATCACGACCCAGTTAAATTATCCTCCTATTCTTCTCTTGCTAAGACCACCCACCATTTTCAGAAAAGGCTTTATACCTCATGTAAGACGTTAGTGGCAATGAGCTCATGAAATATATTTTTCCCTAAGTATATGTGAATATCACATGAGTTGCATGTTATTAATTTTGATTGCTAGTATTTATTGAGCAATTACCATGTGCTAAACTCTGTGCTAAGTGCTTTTTGCAGATTATTGTAATTAATCCTCTCAACAATCCTGTAAGTTACGTGAACACTAATATTTCACCGGTTTACAAATGATGAATTTGAAGCTCAGAGGAATTAAGTACCTGGACCAAAATTACATAGTTGGTAAGCAATTGAAGCTAAATTGAAACCCAGATTTGTGATTTTCACTGAGAAAAACAAACAAACAAACACACACACAAACATTGAGAAAAGAACTTTCCCATGCAGTGTTTTAATATCCTAAAATGCTTAAGCAAATACCGTGAAACGGTTTGGCTTAAATAATGGGAATTTATTTGCTCACAGGTTTGAGACCAGGAAAATGTCCTAATCAAGGCATCATCAAGGCAGTGCTTTCTTCCTGAAGATCTTTGGTTCCTCTCTCACGTGGAGTCTGCTGGCTCTCCCCTCTCTGCCAGTTTTCATTGATTTCAGCTTCTTGCTTCCAAGGCTTTCCTTTTCTCTTCCTGAATCTCATTCTCTTATGAGGACTCCAGTAATAGGATTAAAACCCATCCTGATTGAGGTGGGGCACACCTTAACTGAAATAACTTCATCAAAAGATCCTACTTACAATGTGTTTATATCCACAGGAATGGATTACATTTAAGAACATCTTATTCTGGGATACGTACAACTTCAAACCAACACATGCACCCAATATCAAATCCACTAACATACTTGCGCCGGTTCCAGAAGCTATGCCTTCCCTCCTATTACTAAGGATAACCTGCCCAGGCCCTACCCCTGGATCCCATTCCTTCTCACCTGCACAAGGCCTTCATACGTACAATTTCTCCTCTTTGATCTATTCTTAATACAGCAGCTAGATGGATAGAGTTCAGATGTGTCAGCTCATGATGGCTTCTCAGTTCATTTTAATAAAAATGCTACCCGCAACCTCACTGACCCCATCTCTTTCTTCTCTGCATTGCTCATGCCATGCCAGCCACACTGGCCTTTTTGCTGCTCCTCAAACATGCCCAGCACACGTTCATCTCATACACCTTGCACTTGCTTTTCCCTCTGCCTTGAAACCTTCTTCCTGGATATCCTGATGCCTCACTCCCTCACCTCCTGTGGGTCTCGGATCAGCTCAGAAGACACCCTGTTTAAAACAGTATACTTCATTGACCACCTGTTAGTGGAATGCTCTGGCTTCTGGGCTTCTAGGTTCTTGGCTATGTCATATAAAATGATTTAAGGACACGCCATAGGGTAGGCAACAGAGTAAAGAGTTTATTAAGAAACCAGAAAACTAGAAATGAGATAAGTACACAACCTGAGACCTGGTTGCAGGCGTGCTACAGGGTGAGATGCGCATGTGGGGCCCAGGTTAGGCCTTTTTAAGACCTTTCCTTCTCCCCCTTCCTAATGTTGAGGAGGGGACCCAGCTGTTTGCTGTTCTGATTGGTTGCCCCACCTATTAGCTATCAGGGGGCCAACGGGGAGGCCTGTTGTTTGGAGTTTTCTGGGGCTTCCCTTTGACCCCAGAAATAGTTCCAAGTGAACCTCATGGCCAGGGTCTAGGTGGGGTCTTTTTGGCTTTATTTTTAGTAGCAGGGGGTTTCTGGGTGGGGTCTCACAGCCATGTTCTCTGCTGGGTCCCAGCCACCTTCCCTCTTTCCCTATGCTAACCTGCCTCACACCTTTCACTGTCCATGCCTTTGCTCCGTTTTTCTTCACAGAACTTATCATTACTGTCACCTTCAACAGTGCATGGCACATAGAAAGCATTTGCCAGTATTTGTTGAATGAATGAACAAACTAATCAATTAATGTCAGAAAGCAAAGGCAAAGCTGTGGACTTTCTGTGGAAGACAATTTGGTGGTTCCTCAGGAAGCTAAATATAGAAATTCCGTATGATCCAGCAGTCCCACTACTAGGAATATATTCAGAAGAACTGAAAACAAGGGCACAAACACACATTGGAATACCAATATTCATGGCAGTATTATTCACAATTGCTAAAAGATGGAAACAACCCATCGGGTCCATCAACCAATGAATGGATAAACAAAATGCGGTATATGTATAAATATATATATACGATGGAATGCTATTCAGCTATTAGAAGAAATGGAGTTGGGAAGCACATGACAACCTGCATGAACCTTGAGAATATTATGTTGAGTGAAATAAGCCAGACACAAAAGGACAAATATTGCATAGTCTCACTGATATGAACTAAATACAATGAATAAACTTATGGAGTTTAACTATAGAGTATAGATTACTAGGAGCTAGAATGTGGGTTGAGAAGGGGGAGCTGATGCTGAACGTATGTAAAATGTTTTCATAGACACAATGTGGATGTGGCTGAAAGCGGTAGTCTAGGGGGTTAATGTCAATTGAAAGACAGCTGGAGGATAAACCAGGGACTAGATTACATAGTGATTTTGGTGGTGGATGATGATTGTGGTTAAAAATACAAGTTCAAGGATGTTCCTCTATTACAAGGTGTTAAGAACATGTAGACACATGGGGAAATACAACTAATGTGACATACAGACTATAGTTAACAGTAAGATTGTAATATTTTTACAACAATGGCAAGGAAGGTACGATAGCAATGCTAAGGGTCAATACTGGGGCTGTAAGGGTAAGGCAGACTAGTTTAGGGAATGAGAAGACGAATCTGGGACCTAGCAGGAAAGCATGCATGTGAAATATGTGGCCATGGAATCTGCCTGGAATCCCCCCTGAGGGAAGGACCCCCACCAAAAGGCTGCTGGAAGAGCTTCACGAGAATTCCCCATTTGGGATGGGATTTCGTCTGGGATCAAGGAAAAGCCCCGGATATTCTCAAGGGGACTTGTCATTGGGCCCCCCGGGGGAATTGATGGGTGGGGTAATCAATCAAAACAGCAAACAGCTGGGACTCTTCCCCCCCAACATTCACAAGGGGAAGAATAATTAATGGTTTAAAAAAGCAACCACCGGAGCGCTCTCTCTTTCTGCCTGGACCAGCAAGCATACCCAGGACCCAAAATCTGTTATTTTCTCCCATTTTCTATTCTCTTCTTTGTTCCTTAATAAACTCCTGGCCTAACTGAACTGGCATGTTCTTAAATTCATTTATGTAACATACCAAGAACCTAGAGGAGTCCAGTTACATATTGTATTAGTCAGCGAAAGGGGTGCTGATGCGAAATACCAGAAATGGGTTGGTCTTTATAACGGGTGTTTATTTGGGGTAGAAGTCCACAGTTACTAGGCCATAAAGCATAAGCTTCTTTCCTCACCAAAGTCCATTGCCACGTGTTGGAGCAAGACAGCTGCCAACATTTGCCCAGGGTTCAGGCTTCTTGGGTTCCTCTCTTCCTGGGGCTCTGTTTCTCTCTGGGCTTAGCTCTTCTGGTTCCTCCACAAGGCCAGCTGTAGACGAACAGGTGAATGGCTTGTCTCTATCCTAGGGCCTTCTCTCCTTCCTCACAACCAAGCTCCTCTGTCTGCTCGCTTCCCTGGGCTCCAGCATCAAGACTCCAACATCAGAACTGCTCTTTGCCATGCCTTTTATATTTGATTCCCCACCCACCAAGGGGTGGGGCTCAACGCCCTACTGATGCGGCCCAGTTAATGCCTTAATCATAATTTAATCATGCTCAGATTAGCAGACCAGTTTGCAAGCATAATCCAATATATATATTTTTGGAATTCATAATTACATCAAATTGCCCAATGGCTACACATATTTATTGGTGAGCCAGGAAGAAGTGAGGACCGGTGAGTCTAACTATGAATTACAGCCTGTTCAATGTGCTCTCTTGGTTATCCATTTTAAATGGGTTCCTCTATGGGCCCCCACAGGACATAATCCCAAGCCAAGGGTGGGGGCTGGGTCATGGGACCCCTCTGTGTCATGCGCCTAGGCTTGTTGGACCTGACCCCAGCCAGTGGGGCAGGGTGCAGGGAAGGGGCGCAAAGCAGTGCCCTGCTGAGAGAGGGAGTCCTGGGCCAAGCTCCAGTGGCAGAAGAGCTACTGTTTCCAGCCTGGATGGGGCATCTCCACTCTAAAGCCCTGGCCTTTCTAGCAACCGCAGGCCTTTCTCACAGTGCTGGCTGCCACCACCTTCCCCCGCCATCGCCCCTCAGTGGCAGCAGCAATGGCAGAATCCTGGGGGCAGAATCCCCATGCATCTGATCCTCACTGGCCCATCTTCCTACCGACCACACCCGGCTCCCTGGTCTGAGACGGGGTGGGAAAGCGGTGTCAGGCAGGATTGAGGTGGGTGCTGTGGGGCGGCCCATGTTCCCTTTTCCAGGGGGGGTCACGGACCATGGTGTTGCGTTCATAATTTACCTCAACTCCACATTTAATCTTCCTTCTTCCTACTACTGAATTTCTCATTTCAAGTCTGTTAAAATGCTTTAGAATATTTTAGAAACTGAAATGCATTTGTTAGTGAAGTTTTGGTCCCACCTATGGTGCAGGTGGTTATTGCTTCAGGGCCCCAAGGCCTGTTAGCTGGAACAAATGATCTCTAATCTACGAATGGGCCTTTGATGTCTGGTTTAGCTGCAAAACTCCTAGGTAGGGCCATAAAGTAAGACTGCTTCTTAAGACCTCTCTGTAAGAATGGGAGAAAAAAAGAGATTTTAAGCCCCTTTTGCTAAGAATCTCGTGTTCTGGGTGCTTCGGTTGGAGGGTAACTGCTCCCCACATCTACCACAAATCTGGCTTGGGTGCTTTGGTCTGAACTCCGGGTTCAGGGATCTCCCAAGACCTAGTTGGGCCACGGGGACACCCGTTGGCAGGGCTCTGAATTCTCAGGACGCTGAGAACAGAGCAGTGACTCCAAACATCTTCCAAAACTTAGGCGACCCCCGAGCCTTCGACGTCTGTTTTGGGGGCTTCGGTTTGGAAGAGTGAAAGTTTAGTCCAACTTAGACTCTGGGATGCCAGGTCAACTGACTAATAAAATTCTTTTAGTTGCTTGGTTAATGAAAGTGCTTCTTCATTCTTCCTAGGATAATGGGCATTGTCTATAGCCTCCAGCAGACTCCTCATAGGGTGTCTTGTCAGGGATCAGGAAAATCTGCCTCCTGATGGTCTACATGGCCACAGTATAGCTGAGAGTAGCCTCTGCATGGAACCCTGAATTCCAGTTAAACCTGACTAAGAGAAAAGGAGAGGACAGGCAGATCTGAGGGCCAGAAGCCACGTGGTCATGTCTCCTTAAAGAGACGAGGAAATGCACCTCAAACTTCCATTAACTCCGTTTTAGAAACAGCCTTCTCAGTTTTAAGCTCGGTTGTGCCTAATAAGGGGAGTGAATGGGAATCAAGATCTAGGCTGTTTACTAAACCTCTCTCCTGGAAAATAAAAAAAAACAACCTCGTCACATGCCATCAACTAAGATTAAAAAGTTCCTAGAAAATGCTAAGTGTATAAAATCCTCTTAACTTTGTGTTTAACTTTTAAATCTGCATTTGTCAGTCTGCTTGTGCCTAGGAGATCAAATTTGGGGTTCACTTGTTACAAATTGGTTAATGGTGAAAGGTAACCTAAAAATGAGTCTTTACACATCAATACTATCTTGCAATTGGATTTTATGTATAAGATAAATCACATGAAATTAATTCAACTGCTAGAAAAGCAGAAAAAGTTGTTTGCTAACAACCTAGCAAAATTATTACTAATAAAGTTCTGTGGCTTAGTTAATAAAAGTGCCCAATTTGCTTTGAAGTGGAAATTTACTAGAAACTGACCTTTATATTATAAAACAGCAGGATTATATCTGAAGTTGCTTTAGTTGGGTGGATTTAGCCAGACTTACTTTCGTAAGTGTAATCTTGGACTAATTTGCCTTTGTTTGTGTTTACTTCAGGCCTAACCACACCCTTGCTTATGCTAGCTGCTGCGATGGTACTAAGTTTACCTTTGTGTGTGGTTACTCAGGTCTAGCCACACCCTTGCATTAGCTCTCGGGCTTCACCTAGCCCTTAGACTTCAGCTATTTTGATGGCAATTATAAGATGAGCTTGCCTTTGTTTATGGTTACTTCAGGTCTAGCCTCACCCCTTGCCTTTGCTTACGGTTATTTCATGACAACTTCTGCCCCCCCAATGGCTCAGGGGAAAGCAAACTTGAGACATCCCTGTCTCTCCTGTCCTTCCACTGGTGCCAATAACCCTGCTTTCTCTTGTGACTCCAAGTGTGGACTAAATTGCTGCCTGGCAGAATTCTTGGTCCTTGGGGTTAAACGTCCACTCTTCCAGTCCAGCAGCCGCCGGGGCTCTGTTATCTCCTAGGACTGGGGAGTGGGGGAGGCCTCCCACCTCGAGTGCTGGGGTTCCTAAAAGCAGCAATTTATGAGAGAAACCAGTTTCCCTGAGGCTTCAATGTCCTCAGTGAGTATATACTGGAATTAGTGTTTTTCATCCAAGGTCTGCCAAAGTCAAAGTAGGAAATAAGCAAAGTTCTGAAGTAAAGAAAAATTGTACTTTAAAGCATTGGGAACTTTTTGGTTATAAGCCAAGAATTAAAAGAAATGAAACTCTTGTGCAAAACTGCATGGTCACAGTGCAGATGAATTAGAAATAGCTTTCAAAGAGATCTTTTAAATGTTATCTTACGGTTACACTTATTTTGTTAGAGAATGAAAATTGTAAGTAACGGTGAGTTGTGTGTTTCTGTGTCTAACTCTCTATTCATGTCTGCCTGTTTGTTCAGTATATATCTTCATACTTCAGGATGGTAATATTAAATTAACAAATAAAAATTCTTAAAAGAGCTCTACTCAAATTATAAAGTCAAATATGCACTTATACATGTGAATAAGTATTCCTGGAGCCCAAATTAAGCTGAGCAGGATGGAGGGGGTCATATAAAAATCTGGATATAGAAACTATTGAGAAAAGGCAAGTTTTTCCTAAGCTCTTTAACCTACCAGACCCCCAGGACCTTCACCTTGCAAGAGCTGTGGGGGAGGGTCGAGGTGTGGTAGATTGAATCTCTGTCTTCTAAACTGGGGAATTAAAAATCAGTTTGTCCTGTAATTCCCAAATTTAAACCTTTTAACAGCCTTAAAATAAGGGTGATTAATAATCCTATTACCAAATTTCAATAAGTAAAGGAAAAGTCCTTGAAAGCTATGGAAAGATCTTTCAAAACAAGTTAAACAATTATAATTATTCCAGAATCTAGCAGTCAGTATGCTTTTAAGATTATTCACAGTTTCAAACTTATTCAGCGTAAATGTTATCTCCCTAGGTTTATAAAATACCAAGTAAATAAGCTAACATTATATGTATTAAATCTTTAAGATGATGGAAGTTGTAAGTTCATGTCTAATGAAATTAAGTTAAAGAAATGTAGATCTGCCCTCTTTTAAACAGATAAAGTAAATTTCATTGGTTGCTAATTGTAATTTAATAAGCTTATTTTAAGGTAAAGTAACCAGTCCATGTGGTTATGGTTAATTATAAGGAGTTTCTAAAGGCACCTTCTAAACTAAAGGATTTAAATGGATAATTCCAGGAGGCTATTATTGATTAGAAACCTAAATTGATATTAATAGCAAAAAGTAACTTCATAACAGGGAAACCTGTTGGAGGCCACCTCAATCTGCACATTCAAGTGGTGGTAAGGAAAGATAATCTTGATTCCATTGGGAATCTTAGATTTTCATAAAATAATGGAGAAAGTAGTTTTTCCTGTATTTGCTAAAGTGAAATACCTGTTAATTAATGTCATCATGGTAAAGGTGCAGAAGTAAAAAGCAAAGTACTAAAAAGTTAAGTTCATTTGATGTTATACATTACATTGGAAGTATTTAGGGAGGGTATGAAAATTAAAAGATAACCTTTAGTATTGTCAAACTCTCTTGTGCATTCTAACCAGGCCCAAATATACTGCATGTTGCCTCTCCATTTGAGTTATTGGCTAGGTTGGTCACTGACCCCTAAAACGATAAAGGTACCTACTGTATCTCTGGTTGTGCTCCTGAAGTGGATGGAGAGTACGTTGTAGTTTCAGGCTACTGCAGCAGCCAGCAATAGCTGGATATGGCCAGATGTATGGTGGACATTGCCTCCAGACTGGCTCTGTTTCATGGTGCTGAAGGGCGCAATGCACCAGGCTGGTGAAAGACTGGAGCCTTACCTTCCTAATCTCTCTCTTGGATCATCTGTGCTGCAGCATGGTGGCTGTGTGAAGGGCGTACCGAGTGTAGCAACAGTTACCAGAGTGCTGTGAGTAGAACTTAAACACAATTGGCATTATGGCCTGCTCCCATGGAGGGATAACATGTATGGTATTGCAACCCTATAGCTTAAACCTATTAACTGCAGCGCAAAGAGGAACTTCTACGTGGATTAATATTAAGTGCTGTACCTATATGACTGATGATTATGATGATATCTTTTCTATTCTAAATCATATGCAGAGGGATATTGAACATGTTAAAAGTCTTAGTAAATTTAATTCATTTTCTAAGTAATTAATGAACATGTCTATAAGATAAAGGAATGGCTTTCTTAAGTACTGTCTCTATTTTGTTTTCCATGTGCTTGTCTTGTTGCCTATACTGTACTGTCTTTGTGAGTTTATGTCTAGAGCAGTGCCTCTCCATCCCCCTCTTAGTTGTCTTAGGCATAACCACCACCATGAAAAACTGGGATTGGCAATTTATACCAAGCCCCTCTGTCTACTACAATCTCACCCTAGAGCTAACTAACAGCATAGAATAAACTAGCCATGCCTTAGAAGCTCTAAAACAGCAGACAGACTTTCTTGCTGCTGTGGTGCTGCAAAATCGCAGGGCACTTAACATGCTAACAGCAGCACAGGGAGGAACATGTCTGTTCTTTCTTTTTTTTTAAAGATTTATTTTATTTATTTCTCCCCCCACCCCCCTCATTGTTTGCGCTTGCTGTCTGCTCTCTGTGTGTTCACTGTGTGCTCATCTTCTTTTTAGGAGGCACCAGGAACCCGGGACCTCCCATGTGGGAGGGGGGTGCCCAATTGCTTCCGCTTCCTGCTTGTTGTGTCTCTCATTGTGTTTCCTCATTGCATCATCGTGTATCATCTCGTTGCGTCATCTTGTTTCATCAGCTCGCCACACCAGCTCATCGCATCAGCTCGCTGTCTTCCTTGTCTTCTTGTCTTCTTTAGGAGGCACTGGGAACCGACCCTGGGCCCTCCCATGTGGTAGGCGAGTGCCCAACTGCTTGAGCCACATCCGCTTCCCATGTCTGTTCCTTAAAGAGGAGTACTGCGTCTATGTAAATCACTCTGTTATGGTCCTAAACAACATTCAAAATCTGCAAATTAAAGCCCACCAACTTCGGAAGGATGCAGCCTTTGGAGGCACCTGGCCTTTCCTACTCTTGTAGTCCATTATCCTTTTAATAGGACCATATATCTTCAAAATTCTAATTCAGTTTACTTCTTCCAGAATCAACACCTTGTTGCCACATGGGGATTTTATCCAGCTCCACCCATGGTGCTAGATTCATCTTCCCCCAACCACGATAGAGTATCAAGTAGGTTTTATACCTTGTCAGGTAGGGCCTACTGACCCTAACCAGCAGGAATTAATTACAGAAGTATGACCATCATCCTTTAGCACCCCTTAAGAGTAAGGGTATAAACCCATTGAGGGGAGAGTTGAGGCAGGCTAGTTTAGGGAATGAGAAAATAAATCTGAGGCCTAACAGAAAAACACGGCCATGAAACATGTGGCCATGGAACCCACCTGGAATCCTCCCCGAGGGAAAGACCCCCATCAAAAGGCTGCTGGAAGAACCTCGTGAGAATTCCCCATTTGGAATGGGATTTCGTCTGGGATCAAGGAAAAGCCCCATATATTCTCAAGGGGCCTTGTCATTGGGCCCCCTGGGGGAATTGATAGGTGGGGTAATCAATCAAAACAGCAAACAGCTGGGACTCCTCCCCTGAACATTAACAAGGGGAGGAGTAATTAGTGGTTTAAAAAAGCAACCACCTGAGCGCTCTCTCTTTCTGCCTGGACTGGCCCGCAAGCATGCCTGGGCCCCATAATCTGTTATTGTCTCCCATTTCTATTCTCTTCTCTCTGTTCCTTAATAATTACTGGCCTAACTGAACTGGCATGTTCTTATATTCTTTTATGTACATAGGCAAGAACCTAGAGGAATCTGGTTACAACAGGGTGTGCAATTTTTCCTTTTGGAGTAAGGGAAATGTTCTGAAATGGACCTGTGATGAAACTGAGAACCGCTGAGTATACACTTCATTTATAGAAATGGTCTGAGCACACTTTGGATGGGTTGTGCAAGGCAGGGGACCGAATAACACAGTGAATCGTGTGGTGACTGAGGGGCTGTGGTTAACAGGCCAAGTATAAGAATGTTCTCTTATGAATTGTAACAAATATACAATACTAATCCATGGTGTTAATAATAGGATGGTTTGTGGATAAAATACACCAAATATAAGCTGTGGATTATAGATAGCAGTAATATTGTGACAATGTTCTTTCATCACTAGTAATGTGTCACAGCAATGTAAGGTGTTGGTGGTGGGATGATGTGTGGGAACCCTGTAGGGTATGCAAAATTTTAAATTTTGAAATTCAAAAAAAATATGCAAAAAAATCTCTTTTCTTAGTAGCTTTTCTACTAAACCATGACCAAATAGCTTCTATTCCTAGATCCTTGTTGGATATCTAAGCTGCATTGACAAATTTGAACAGTTTGCAGTGAAGAGCTCCCTTCCTAAAGTGTCTATTTGTTGTTGTTGTTGTTAGGAGGTACCAGGGATTGAGGCCCGTGCTCAGTCACTGAGCTACATCCATTCCCCAGGTGTCTATTTTTGATTTGTTAAGTTTCCATTTCTTAATAAGTCAGGCATTTATGGGAAAGCTATGGCAGGAGTTTACAGGAAAGGTATTAGCAGGTGTTTATGGGAAAGTTATGGCAGGAGTTTACAGGAAAGGTACTGGCAGGTGTTTGTGGGAAAGTTATGGCAGGAGTTTACAGGAAAGGTACTGGCAGGTGTTTGTGGGAAAGGCACCACGGGTGTCAAGTTTTTCATTACATAGGAGGGTCTTGCAAAATGGGGGAGGGGCAGATAAACATATGCTTGTCCATTCTGATAAGCTATCTCTACTGGATCCAAACTGGCTTATCACCAGGTATTTCTTAACTGCAATTCTGTAGGGTGTATCCCAGTTTTTTGGGAAGTCCCTGGGGTCAATTGTTTTTTGTTTGTTTGCTTGCTTGCTTTACTTTTGGAAAATCCTTTCTGGGAAAGGAGTTGTTCTTGGAAATGCCCAAAGCAGGTGGCCATTTTATTGTCTTTAACATCCCTTAGGATCCATGGCTTTCCAGGTAAGACAGAGAGGATGGATACAGCCTGGCTAGCTGAATCTTAGATATTTAATTGCCGTCGTAATGGGGGCATTGTAGATTGTGTGATTTGTAGCACATATGATTTATGACATAGACTATATAGACTGTCGTAGAAGATTATGTGATTTTGCAAGCTTAACGTAAAGGTATTAACTCTCACAATAATTTATGTAAGTTAAGCCTCCTCTCCACATTTAAATATCTTTTCAAAATTTTCTCCTCAATTTTCTCCATCTCATCATCTTTAATAACTTACAGTTCATAGTAAGCAGTGAGGTCATCATCTATAGAGATGGTCTGCGCAAGCTTGAAAATGTGACCTCAAGCAAGTTTGGGAATGTTTATCCTTGTTAGGTGGGTCTCACCTGTGCTCTTCTTAAGTTCTCTCAGCCTCCGGCAACACACAGCCTTAGGCCATGGCACTGGAAAAGTCCCCAAATGACTTCTGAGGCTCCAGGTGTCTTGGCTCCAGAGACATTGTTGAGAACCTCCTGGGCAATTCAACATCAAGCATAATGCTAAAAATTACATAAATCCTAAGCATTCCAGTTCTTTCTATGTATTCTGTATAGTAATGAATTCAGCCTCCAGAATGAGATCTGACCTTTGTCCTGGCTCCTGGGGAGGTAACCACTAAACCTTTGAAGTTTCCTGTTGATAGGAGTGTCTTTTGTTATTCCTGGTGGACTCAGGACTCCACTAGATAGTTCATATGCTAAGGAGATGAAAGAGTGGGGCTGGTCACACCTGCAGTTTAAGGGTGGGGGCTGGCCACACTAGCAAGACCAACCATGTGATTCGGGGATTAGGGCTTTGGGGTAGATCATGTCAGCCCTACCTCCTTGACCTCTAGGGAAAGGACCTGGGCCAGAGATTGAGTTCAGCGATGTGGGCATTAATTTCACCAATCGTGCCTACTAATGGAATTCCATATAAAATTCTGGACACTCGAAAACTCTCATGAGCTTCCAAGATTGAGAAGATACATCGCTGTGCCAGGAGGGTGATGAATTCTGCCTCCTCATGGAGACGACGTGGAAGCTTGCATTTAATACCTTCCCAGAGCTCTTGCTACATGTCTCCTCTTTATTTTTTTTTTAATTTTTTTTTTTATGTCTCTTCTTTTGACGTCTTCTGATTTGCATCCTTTTGCTATAATAAAACTATAATCATAAGTATAGCACTTTTGGTGAGTTCTGTGAGTCATTCTAGCAAATTATTAAACTCAAGGGGGTGGTGGGAGCCCCCTGAATTTGTAGCCAGTTGGTCAGAAGTGAGAGTGGCTCTGGGGACCCCCAAACTTGCAGCTAGTGTCTGATCGAGGGCAGTGCTGTGGAGGATTTGCTCTTAAACTGTGGAGCCTGGCCTAATTCCAGATAGTCAGAATTGAATTGAGTTGCTGTTGGAAGTTATTAAACTTAATATAAAACCATACTACAATCACAACCAGAGACTACAAAACATTTTAGAACAAAAGGGAATTTGGGTGCCTAGGGAAAATAAAAGCAATCTCCAGGGTTGCTAAGGGAAGTCACACACGTCAAGTCAATTGGTTACAGACCTCAGCACTTAAAGTTCAGACCATTTCCATTTGAAGAGTTCTATTCTCAATGTCTCCACAATAGTTACTTTCTCTTTTGGTGTTTCTGTGGATTACATAGAAGACACTTCCTCTCCCAGTAGTTTGAAGAGTGAAATAGGGTTATGCTTCCCTCCTGGTTCATCAATGGTCTTTGCTGATGATTTCTAGGTGTTGGCTTAGCTTCTGCTTTGTAGTCCCTTGGTTTTTTCATAGAGATATCCTGGCAGTCAGCATTTTCCCAGTTTCTGGAAGGAGTTGAGTTTGCTTGTAGTGCTCCCTAGATATGGGTTGATCTGTTCTCAGTTTTGATTTCTGTATCCATGAAATATTGCCATAATCATTTATTCAGACTCTGTATAACTTAGAGATATTTGTCCATAGCAGCTGCCAAGGTTCTGGTTCGTGCTTTAGTCAATTCCCGACTATACCATAGTGAGGCTCCTGGCTGCCCTCCCCATTCATTTGCAAGGATTGGCTTGCCAAAATTCTGTGGCCTATTGAAGGATTTTTCCCCCCACTTTCCCTAAGTCTCATATTACCCTTTTTTGGTCAGTTTCATTGCTTCTCTTTACCTGAAGATTATTGTTATGTTTTAACTTGCTATTTTTTAGAAGCTTTCTATCTCAGGCCTGTCCTATTTGATGTAGAAATCAGATTCTGGCTTGGTGCTCTGGTACATATTTCTATTAAATCTCCTGTTCTATTTCTCCTTCTCTCAGTGACCTTCTTAGCTGATGTCGAATTTGGGCTGGGGGCCCCAAGAAATGAGAGAGGTTAGATATGATAACGACTAGCAAGCTTCCCTAGGCCACAATGAATCACAGAAAGAGAGAGTCTAGAGCTGGGAGGGTGCCCAGAGGTGGCCAGTTCAACTTCTCTCCCAATAATTTATTCTATAGCATCCCTAATTCCCTTTCCTACTTAAGTCCTTCCAGGAAGGGACAGATTATTGGCTGGGTAAATTGCTACATTGCTTCCAACTCTGATTATTAAAATTATTTTTCTTTTTTTGCACAGAATTCTGCCTCTCATTAGCTCTGAATCTGTCCCATAAAGTGATGCAAAATAAGCTTACCTCATCTTTTAATAGTATAATAGTAATTGCTGCCATGTATTGAATACTTGCAAGGTTCTGTACCAAGTTTCTCATAGGCTGTGTTAGTCAGGGTCTTTCAGGTGAAAGCAACAGAAATCAACTCTGGCTAAATGCATTTGTTACTTTTGCCACTTAATAAATTACCCCAAAACTTAGTGGCTTAAAAACATTTATTATCTCACAGTTTCTTTAGGTCAGGGATGCAGGAGAGACTTATCTAGGTGGTTCATCCTCAGGGTTCTCATAAGTTGCAGTCAAGATGTTGGCCGAGGCTGCAATCATCTGAAGGTTTGACTGGGATTGGAGGATCTAATTCCAAGCTTTCTTACATCACTGTTGGCCAGAGACCTCAATTCCTTGCCACTTGTATCTCTCAATTAAGCATCTCCAACACGGCAGCTGGTTTCCCCCAGAGTAAGCAATCCAGAGAAAGTGAATGAGAAAGAGAGAGAGAAAATGCAAGATATCAGTGCCTTCTATGACCTAATTTCTGTAGTCACTAAAGTTTTTATTATATTTATTTATTTACTTTAACCTGACAGTAAACATGAGGTTTCTAATCAGAGGCAGACAGATTTTTTAGTTATAGAACATCTTATCTTAGTAACAGTGCCCCATGCCCTTTTCCCCCATTGGGGTGACATCATGAGAGCCAAGTGGATCCATATGTATAGTGGGTTCTATACTACAGGAGAGGGACTCTGAAAATTATGAATCTAGACCTTATATAGGAACTGTCACATCTATCTTTCTCCCTTCCAGTGAGGGAGAGAGGAGATGAAAACTAACCCTTTATGGGGGGAGGAGGGAATGTTTTCCACCCCAGAAGGTAAGCATTTGACTTGGGGAAGATAACAAAGGTTTCATTATCCTTTGAACAGGAGTAGATGTCTCCACCAAAAAGGAAATGAGTGGTTCCTTATCTATCTTCCTTCTAATGTGAAAAACAAATGGCTCTGGGGGAAAAAAGAACACAATTCCTTTTTTTTTTTTAGCAAGTTAATTACCATTGCTCAGAAAGCCCTGATATGCAAAAACATGAAAGTATTCATACTGTTTCCTAAAATGTCCCGACCCGACCCGCGGGACAAATCAACTGAGACTCCGAGTTACCCAGCGAAGGAATGAGGCATAGACACGGGTAAGAAAATGGCTGTGCACTTTATTCTACTAACATAGCTCTTCCGTTGCTCTGCCGCGAGGGTTACAATCAGCTCTTTTATAAGCAGGGAAAGGGGAAGTGCATTAAGGCTTAGGTGTCGATACATGATTGGGTAATTTGAGTTGCTAGGCGTGGTAGAGATGGTGACTATTCGCGTGCGCGCGAACATTGTGGCGCG
>JAQZBX010049142.1:0-20007 GCA_029593785.1 Cabassous unicinctus | reverse complement strand
CCACTAGTAAAATCTATACCCACCTGTCCTATCCTTCAATATGTAACTATACTTTCAAATTACCATAGATAATGTCCATATGGGTGATGGCTCATATGATTTTAATCATTTTAATTTTAATCTACCTATATCCCTATATTTCAAATGAAAATCTATAGTCTATATAAAATGATTTTAATCATTTTAATTTTAATCTACCTATATCCCTATATTTCAAATGAAAATCTATAGTCTATATTTTGGTCATTTTTAAAGTCAATTTTCACAATATCTGCGTTTTAATTAGTCTAAATATATAATGTGCATTAAAACCAATTTTGGGAAAGTTATATTTTAATCAAACATTTTGTTATTTGTTTTATGCAGTTTTTCCTAAAATTGTTTATTTCTGTTTCCTCTTCATTCGCTTTGGGCATATTTGAACCACATTTGGAATTACATTATCCTGTGTGTATTGCTTTATTTGAAAATATTTTTTTGCATATTTCTGATTAACTTTTCATGTTGTTTTAGTTAATCATATATATTTCTATTGCTATGTTAAAAATGCCAAAACTTAGTGACTTATGACACAACAAATTGTTATTTTGCAATTTCCAGGGTCAAAAGTTGAAGTATCATTTTGATGAATTTTCTGGTCATGATCACACAAGGTCAAAATCAAGGCATCTTTAGAATTATGTTTCTTGCTCAAAACTATGCAAAAGAATCTGCTTCCATTTTCATTCAAGTTTTTGACATAAACTTCTTTCAGAGACTGAACTGTCTGTTTCCTTGCAGGTTTCTAATCAGACCCTCACTTGACATTTTAAAGTCACCTGCAATTTTTCTCACAGAACCTCTTATATGTTCAAAGCCACCAACATTGTGTTGAATCCTTTTCACATTTCATATCTTTCTGACATCTTATTCAGCCACCAGCCAGAGAAATGTCTCTGATTTTAGGGGCACATGACATTACATTGAAGTCACCAGATTATTCAAGAAAATAAGACTATTTTTTTCAGGATAGTATGATTCTTTATTTGATATTATATACATATTTAATTACATTTGTTCCCTTTCCCAGCTTCACACATAAGGGAAAATTTCAGCATCTTGTAATCCTTAGTTACATTCCACCTTGTATCCCTGACATGATCAAATTATTTTCCCATGTCCCACAGACACTAAAATCCCTCAGTAGAATACTGCAGGGCTATTTTAAAGTCAAATGTGCCATATAATATAAACATGGAAGTGATATCTCATCAAATTATCATGATGTGGAAATTAAGGTATTGAATCCATGGTGGAGCATATTTAGACATTTTGCTTAACACAACAATGCACATTAATATTCAGTCATCTGAGAATCAATATTTTATCATTTTAAGTGAAATGAAGAAATCAATTTCTTTGGTGCTCTATGTTTTATTTGTCTTAAGTTTTAGTATTTGCATCTATTATAACTCCTATGAAACAATGTTTTATTTGTGTGCTTTAACATCCAAAATATATTAAAGGAATCATGGAAGAATCGTATATTAGATTTACACAGATCTACCATTTCTGTTGCCTTTCTTTCATTAATGATATTAAAAAATTCTTTCTGATATCATTCTCTTTCTGTCTGAATAATTTCATTTTACCAATATTTTACAATAAGTATCTTAGTAATGAATTCCCTCAGTTTACTTTATCTGAAAATATCTTTATTTCACCTGCATTCCTGTATTAGTCTGGTCACTCCAGATAAACCCAATGAAAAGTGAGTCTGGCAATTCTGCACTTCACAAAGCAAACACCTATATGAATTCTCTAATGAGGTGATGTTGAAATCCTTAGTTTGAATTCCCCAGGGGATAAATGGCTGGCTAAAATTTCTAGCAAGAGTCTGCATTGATGTTGAGGCAGTGATAAAACCCTCAATTCTCACCTCCAACTGTTTGGATATGGAGATAACCCAAATTGCTAAAGGCAATTTTCCTTTGTCACTTAGTGGATGCAACTGACTCTTTGTAATGCAAATTCCCAACTACAAAATACCTTCATTCTTACATGTAAGCCACTGTTTCATGAAACAATTGGACACAACAATTTAGACAAGTAAACAAATGAAATTAGCCACTACAATTCCTGAAGGATATTTTTGCTTATAAAAATTCTGAATTGTATCCTTCACAATTTTATACATTAGGCTCCATTTCTTTCTAGCCTCCATGTTTCTTGATGAGAATCCACATTCATTTCATAATTGCTTCTGCATATATATTGTATCATTATTGTGTGGAATCTTTCAAGATTTTTTTCTTTGTCTTTAGAATATGGAAGTTTTATGATATGTCTAGGCATGAAAATATTTGGTTTCATACTAGTTAAGTTACTTTCCCTTCTGGAAAAGGTAAATGTTTCTCTTTCCCCAAATCTGAGCTGTTTTCAGCTAAAAAAAAAAAACCCTCTATTTTTGTTGTTGTTGTTGTTTTTGTTTTGTTTTTGCACAGTACTTTTTCTCCTTCTTATTGAGCCTCCTGTGATATGAATTGTGGGAGCTCAAAACAGAGATGCCCCATCCCTTAAGTGAAACACAGACTGATGCACAGAATTGCTGGGTCTAAACTGGACACTGACTAGTTAAAAATTGACAGGACTACTACAAACTTTAATTCCCACAAGGCTGTATTCTCACTCCCTGTGATAACATCATCAATCACTTCATTTTTGCATTTCATGTAACATTTGCATAAACTCTGTGTTCATGCCTATGTAATATCTTTGTCCTGAGACCCCTTATATTCCCCCTCTTTTACTCACTTATTTGTGGAATGCTAACTTCATTTTTTGAGAAGCAGCCATCAAAAAAGTCTCTCGTTTTCATATGTCCCAGTAAAGCTCATGTCTAAGCATTTGCCTAGTTTATTTTTTGGTCTTATGGCTTGCCAAACACATGCCTTTCATTATTGTGTTGAAACAATTGGTGAGCCACAGCCAGGAGACCAAGGTGTTACCAGATTTTGTCTAGGTTCTTGAATATGCTGCAGAAATGAAATTCAAGAGCATGTCGGGTTTGTTAGGCCAGTAATTTATTAAAGTGAAGGGAGGAGAAATGGGAGAAAATAACAGATCTTGTGTCCCAGAGAGGGAAATGGCTGAAGAGTGATAAAGAGGGCTGATTTATAGACTACAATAACCCATTATAGATTATAAATGCCCAGGTTTTCATATTCATCTGTGCAGGGGGGACACATTGAGAGCAGGGTGTAGCAGCCAAGAGAAATGATAGAGTTATTCAGCCTTTGTGCCTGCTTTTTACATCATTAATTATTCCACCCCTTTGCTAATGGCAAAGGGGATGTGCCAGTTGTTTGTTGTTTTGATTGATTACCCCACCAATCAAACTCCAGGTGAGCCCAATGATAATGTCCCTGGGGAATATCCAGGGCTTCTCCTGGCTTCTGGAGGGACTCTCATTCTGGATGGCAGAAATCTCACAACTTTCTTCCAGCAGCCATCTTGGGGGTATCAATGTCCACATGGATTTCTTGCCAGGGTCCAGATCCATCTATTGATTCCCTATTTTACTACCTGGCTTCATTCCCCACTTAGAGAGTTTACACCTTTATTCTTAAAGGAGAGGGTCATTCTTCTGTAACTACTTCCTGTTGATTAGGGGCAGAAGACCCTACCTGACAAGGTGTAAGGCCCTCTGGCTATTTTATCTCAGTTGGAGGAAGATGGATCTGGCATTCTGGGCAAAGCTGGATTAGTTCTCCATATGGCTAACAAGATGTTCATTCTGGGAGAAATTAACTTGATTAGAATCTTGAGGATATATGGTCCCACTAAGGGGATACTGGACCACAAAAGTAGAAAAGACCAGGTAACGATAAAGGCTATATTTTCCCAAAGTTAGTGGGTAACAGTATTCTTTCTTCAGTTATTTTAAGCTGTTGGTTAACTCTAGGGAGAGAGTGCAATAGACAACGGGGTTAGGAATAAATTGCCAATCCCAGTTTCTATGGTAGAGGAGATGAATGACAAGAGGCATTGCCCTTTTAATTATAATATAGGGAGAAATTAGAGGAAATGAAAACAGACAAGATTTCCTAAGGGGTATTTTGTTTGACCTCGCCCTAACAGGCATCTGGGCTAGAGTTAGAGGGTACAGTTGGCTTTGACGTAGACACTATTTAACTTTGTTTCTTGAAGAGATGTTTCAGGCTGTCCAATGACTAGCACTTGTTCATCTCATCAGATGATTCTGGTGAGCTGGCACTTTCCTGAGCAGCTGGCTTCACTTGGGATTACTGCACCAAGCTGGAAATTCCTTTAACTTTAACTTTAATAGCTGTGGGAGTGATTATAACTACAGAGTAAAGTTCCTTCCATTTTAGCTCTAATTAAGAGAGAGGCTTGTTTTTTTGCCTAGTTTTGGTCATAACCTGGTTTACAGGTCCTGGGTGAGGAAAGGTTGCCCAAGAACCATCTCAAAGGGGCCAAGCTGAAGTGGGTCTTAGCCACCTCATTTGTTGTTTACCTCCTTGTGGGCATGATTAAACTTGGAAGGATGGCATGTGGGTTTGCCAGCCCTCCCCAGGGTATGAGTGGGACAGGTTCTGGAACAAGGGCTAAGAAGGGTATCTGGGTTAAGCACATTCATTAACTTAGAAAATAAAATTTACCAGGACTTTTTGACATGTTCAATGTCCCTCTGTATCATATAGAATAGAAGAGGTATCACCATAATCATCAGGCATATATCTAGAATAGGATATAGGCACAGTATCTAATACTAATTAATGCACTACTCAATGCATAAGTTTTTCTTTGAGCTGCAATTAATAGATTTAAGTTCCAGGTTTGCAATACTTTTACATGTTATCTCTCCATAGGAGCAGGCTATAATGCCAATTGTGTTTAAGTTCTACTCAGTATTCTGGTGATCATTGCTCCACTTGTCATGCCCTTCACACAGCCAGCATGCTGCAGCTCCATTGACCCTAGAGAGAAGATAGGAAGGTAGATTCCAGTATTCCACTGGCCCGGTGCATAGCTCCCTTCAGACTAAGAAATAGTGCCAGTCTGGAGGTTATATCCATTGTACATTTGGCTACATTGAGGCATTGTTGGCTGCTGCAGGAGTTTGAAACTGCAACATACTCTCCATTGACTTCAGGAGCACAACCAGAGATGTAGTAGATACCTTTATTGTTTTAAAGGTCTGTGACCAACCTAGCTAATAACTCAAATGGAGAGGCAACCTGCAGTCTATTGAAGGCCTGGTTTAAATGCACAAGAGAATTTGATAATGATGAAGTCTATCTTTTGATTTTTATATGCTTTTTAAATATTTCCAATGCAATGTGTTACAAATCAAATGAACTTAAGTTTCTAGTTCCTTGCTTCTTACTTCTACACTTTTACCGTAAAGACATTAATTAGCAGGTATTTTACTTTAGCAATACAGGAAAAACTACTTTTTCCATTTTTTAAAAATGACTGAAGATTCCCAAAGGAATCAGGATTATCTTGTTACCACCACTTGAATATGCAGATTGAGGTGGTTTCTGAGAAGTTTCACTGTTATAAAGTTACTTTTTATCATTAATATCAATTTAAGTTTCTAATTAGTAATGACTTCCTGGAAGTAGCCATTTAAATGCTTCAGTTTAGTAGATGATTTTACCAATTCTTTATAATTGACCACAACCACATAGACTGGTTAATTTACCTTAGATTACAATTAGCAAACAATGGAATTTACTTTATCCATTTAAAAGGGCAAATCGACATTTCTTTAACCCCATTTCATTAGATATGAACTTAGCGATCATCACCTCAAAGATTTAATAAATTTATATACTTGGTATTTCAAAAACCTAGGGAGATAACACTGAAGCTAAATAAAATCAAAATTGTTATATTTCATGCAAGGAATGCTTTTTCCTTCTTTTACAGGAGGGTAAAACTCCTTTAATAAAATTATAAACTGTAAATAACCTTGAAAACACACTGACTGCTACGTTCTGGAAATCTGTTTTTAAAGATCTTTCCATAGCTTTCAAGGACACTTTGTTCACTTACTGATATTTGGTAAAAGGATTATTAACCACCCTTATTTGGATAGAGAATTCCACCACATAGCAATTTAGTCCACATTTGGAACGACAAGAAAAAACAGGGTCACTAATATAGTGCAAGGACAGGAGAGAGGGGTGTCTCTACTTTTCTTTCCCCTGAGCTATAGGGGCAGAACCTGTTATGAAATAATCCTAAGAAAAGGCAAGTGGTGAGGTTACGCTTGAAGTGACCATAAAGAAACGTAAGTTCAGTTTAAGATTTCACTTACAATAGCTGCTTTAGCATAAATCTACCCAGTTATAACTTCAGTTATTATCCTTCTACTGTTTTATAATATAAAGGCATCTATAAATGACCTTAACTTTTAGTTACAGTGTCTAGTATGTTTTTACTTTAAGGTGAATTGGGTACCTTTATTAATGAAGACACAAGAATTTACTAGTAACAACTTTGCTAAGTTTTCTGCTTTTCTAGCATTTGAAGCAATTCCACTTAAGATTTATACATTAAATCCACTTGCAAGGCAGTATTGACATTGAAAGACTCATTTTTAGGTTACCTTTCCCTGTTAACCAATTTGTAACAGGTGAACCCCAAATCTGATTTCCTAGGAACAAGCAAACCATCAAAGCTAAACACAGATTTCAAAGTTGAACACAAGGTTAAGCACAGATTAAAATGGAAGAGAGTATTTTATACCCTTAGGATTTCTAGGAACTTTTTGGTCTTAATTGATGGCACATGACATTTCTTATTTTCCAGGAGAGGTTTAGGAACCAGTTTGGATATTGATCTCTATTCACACATTTTTTAGGCACAACCGAGTTTAAACTAATGGAAGTTTGGGGTGTATTTCCTAATTTCTTTAAGGAGTCATGACATGAGGTTTCTGGCTCTAAGATCAATCTGTCCTCCTCTTTTACACTGGTTTAACTGGAATTCAGGGTCTTATAAAGAGGCTGCTCTCAGCTATACTGTGGCCACATGGAACAGTAGTAGGCAAATTTGCCTGAATCTTGAGAAGACACTCCTATGGGGAGTTTACTGGTGGGCTAGAGGCCATGCCCATTATTCTAGGAAGAATGAAGAAGTGCTTTTTAGTTGACTGATCTGGACTCCCAGAGTCCAAGTCTGAATAAAACGCTCACCACTCAAAATAATTTGCAGGTAATGCTCTAGTCTCAGTATCCTGTGAATTTAATCCAGAGCCTTGCTGACAGGTTTCCCTGTGGCTGACCTAGGTATTGGCAGATGCGTGTAACTCCAAAGCTCAGGTTAAAGCACCCAAACTGAATTTGTGAGTGATGTGAGCAGTTGCCCAAACCAAAGCATCTGAGATAAGTCTCAGAGGATGTTTGGATGCCCTCTGAACAGAAAGCCCAAGGAATTTCTTGGGGGCCATTCACAATTTACTACTCTGCTTATTGGCACCCCTGCATTTCAGGGTCTGACACTGACTGCACTGTGACCCAAATGGAAGCTTCTGAGATAAGTCCCAGGAAATGTTTGGCTGCTCTCTGAATCAAAGTACCCAAGACTTCTTATATCATTGGGGACATTCAGAATTATTTCTCTAATTGCTGCTGCGTTGAGAATCAGACTGCTGTTGGCATTTCCAGGGCTGTTGTAGATTTGGGAGACAGACTGAATAGATCTTAGGGTCAAAAGATCTTAAGGTAGAACAGATTTTGGACTGATGCTGCCAAGCTGAATATTGTTCCTTTCTGGAGAAGGGACAAAAAGCTTATTCCTATTCTTACAGAGGTCTTAAAAGCCATCATAAGCTTCTTTAAAGATGAAGCCAATACAGTAGTCAAATACAATTAATAGGAAAATGAAATACTAATGATACATTAAAATGTAAGAGATAAAATACATGAAAACTTTTAAAAAATGAAAAATAAAATAAATTGAAAGATTGGGATATTCAAAAAATATTAAAAAATTAAATTTTTTTTTGACATTTTGTCTTTTATCTCTGCAATATCTGGTGTGCAGGCTGTACCATGGTACCTTCCCCCTCTCACTCCCCTGTGTCTCACTTTTTTTCATTTAATTTTCAAAGAAGTTTTAGGTCATAGCAAAGTACATACACAGGATACAAGAGACTTTCATATATCCAACCTCCTTCCCCTTTCCTCCAACCTATATTAAAACCGTTTTTTTATGTGGATGGTAGCATTGTTATAGCTGATATACAGATAGTAAAACATAGCTACTAAACATTGTCAATGGTTTACAGTATAGTTTACATTTTAGACTGTACACTTTTATAAATTTTGATGGTATTTACAATGTCCTGTGTCCATCATTGTAAGGTAATAAAAAACATTTCCACTGACCACGAAATACCCATTGTTTGATCTATTCTGTAGTGATTGCATTGGGTTTGGTGGTGCAGGGTTGACAGGTGGGTTGATTGGGAAGTGTGGGTTAGAATACCCAGGATACTGGGGGAGAGTTGGGAGAGGGACCAGGTGAACACTTGGGATTTGTGGGTTTGAGGTGGAACATACAGAGGTGGGAATGCTCTTGTGTTATTTTGACAAGGAAGGTCACTAGTTTCAGACGTTGGTTTAGGGGTCATTTGGGACAGGGCACATCTGGAGCAGATATCTAGGGAGTGTGTGAGTGTTCATCCTGTCATATTGTGTTGTGTGAGTGGGTGGAGACCTACACAATGAGTTGGAAGGAAATGGACTGCATCTTTGGAAGGACCTATTCACTCCAAAATAGACAGGTGGACGTCTCTTTAGAGAAAGGGTGGTTCCTGATAGGGGAGGACAGATCAGTGTGTCAAGTCCTCTTGCTGCATGTAACTATGAATCTTGTCATCCAATGAGTCAAGCCAGGGGGTCATTGTAGGCCCTGGGGGGATGGGGAGGATCAAACAGGGGGTATTTAGTGGTCAGTGGAAATGTTTTTTATTACCTTACAGTGATGAACACAGGATGTTGTAAATATCATCAAAATTTATAAAAGTGTATGGTCTAAAATGTAAACCATACTGTAAACCATTGACAATGTTTAGTAGCTCTGTTTCACTATCTGTATATCAGTTATAACAATGCTACTATCTGCATACAAAAACTTTTTACTGTGGAAAAGAGGTTGGGTATATGTAAGTCTCTGGTATTCTGTGTGACTTTGCTGTGACCTAAAACTTCTTTGGAAATTAAATGAAAAATAGTGAGACACTGGGGAATGAGAGGGGGAAGGTGCCACGGTACAGAATGGACACCAGATATTGCAGAGATAAAAGCCAAAATGTCAAAAAAAATTTTTTTTAACTTTTTTTGTATTTTTCTTTTTTAAAATATCCCAATCTTTTAATTTTTTTTAGTTTTTAGTTTTCTTTTAAGTTTTCATGTATTTTATCTCTTACATTTAAACTTAACATTATTATTTCATTTTCCTATTAATAGTATTTTGCTATTGTGTTGGCTTCATCTTTAAAGAAGCTTTGGATCACAGAAGGGTCGCAACTGGGATGGGAGAGGATCGTTGGTGGAGGTTGTGAGGGATGGGGGTGTGCGTGGGAGGAAGTTCACCTGAACATACATAAAAGGTATATAAAATTGTTCAATGTTCACGGGGCAGGGTCACAGTGGGTGGAGAATCACTCAATTAATGTGTGAATACTGAATTCCGACCCTGGAGAGCTCTGCCACATTCTCTAAGAGAGCAGTAACAGTTCCCCAAGTGCAGGGACAGGGTCTGGCAAAGGAGGATGATCCACAGATGGGCTCTTGTTATTGATGACTTGCCTTAAGAGTCTTTGCTTTTGAAATTGAAACTTAGCCTATTGTTATGGAGTGCCTAAGGGTTGCCTCCTGAGAGCCTCCATTGTTGCTCAAATGTGCCCTCTCTCTACGCCAAATTCAGCATATGAATGCATTACTTTCCTCCCAGTGTCAAACATGACTCCCAGGGATGAGACTCCATGGCAATGAGGGATTAGTACCAAGTGCCAACTGTCAATATTACTGGAAAAAGACCTCAAATAAAAGGGGGAAATGGTAAAAACAAATGAGTTCATATGGCTAAGAGACTTCAAAGTGAATCAGGAGGTCATCCCAGAGGTAATGCTTATGCACATCTCAGTAGGAACTCATAGGCTTCCAATATGAATATCAACCCAAATAGAGGGGCTCCTGAGGGCTCTGAGACACCCAGGTCCTATGTCAGGGCAGATAGCTCCAGAGTTTGATGCATTATCAGCAGGCCCTACTTTGGAATCTGTGCTCCTGAAACTGGCAGAGTTGGACTGAAATATGTTTCCCTGCACATGGTTCATCTGTCCCTTCTATTCAAACCTATATTTAGTGCAGGAGTTTGTAAGTGTACATCCAGAGACTGGAGTCTTTGGGCTATCCATGTGCCAGCTGGGCCCAGAATCTTGGTGGACCTATAGCTCCTACTCTACAGCTCAATGGACTCACTCAGGACACCTGGTGTGGGGATGATGATGGACAACAGCCATCCCAGGGAATGGAGACAGTCTGCAGCTGCAGGCATGATAATTCCATCCATCTTATTCATGGGATATAAGCTCCCTCTCACTTAGAGGTGGAGTGGACATCACCATCCCAGACTCCTCAGGTTTGGGGGAAGAGCTATGGACTAGAGTTGACTTACTGGTATTCTGTTATAGACATATTGTGATACAAGCAATGGAAGAAATTACAACATTAATGTGGAAGCAGTGGCCACTGGACACTCTGGGTCAGGGAGAAAGAAAAGCAATTGTAATACAGGGGCTTTTACAGGACTTGGGAATTATCCTGAGTGACATTGCAATGACAGATATAGGCCATTTTATATCATCATATGACATGCAGAACTTTGTGGGAGAGAGTGTGGTCTACAATGTGAACTATGGTCCATGATTAATGGCAAAGCCCTAGGAGTTGTATATCCATTGCAGGTGATGTGCCACACTAATGAATGATATTTAGGTGGGAGGTTGTGAGAGTTATGGGAGGTGGGGCATATGGGAATCCCTATAATTTTTGTGCAACATTTATGTAATCTAAGTATCTTTTAAAAAATAAAATGAAATTATTATTAAAAAGAAATAAAAAGAAAAAAGCCATCCTAGTTTTATGACTTTTTTGTTTGGTAGTTTCCAAGTTACCCCAGCCATCAAAAATGCCAATAAGTGATTAGAGATCAATTGTTCTAGCTAACAGGCCTTGGGGCCCTGAGGAAATAGCTTCCTCACTAGCAAGTGCATTATCAGCATTACAATTTTCAATACATTCCAAAGCATTTTAACACAAACCTGTAATGATAAATTTAGTAGTAGAAAGTAGGAATGTAAATCCTGGGTAAAAGTAAATTATGAGAGGAACACTGGCCTGTGACCCCCTGGGGAAGGGAACTCCCATAGCATCCATCTTCAGCCCTGCCCACCACTACCTTCCCACCCCATCCCAGACCAGGGAGCTAGGTGTGGTCATTGAGAAGGTGGTCTTGCAAAGCTATGAACACACTGAGAGGTGCAGTCCCCTCCCGGGCTGTGTCATTGCCCTGAGTCATTGCCCTGCCAAGGAAGAGAGAGGGCAGGAGAAGGCAAAGCCTTGAGGGCAAAGCCACCTGACTGCTGAAAGAGTTTGAAAAAGGAGTTTTGCAGCACCCATTGCTGAACCAGGGGACCTTTGTCTTGGCAGGGACCTGCTTTGAGTTCCAGCCCTGTGCCCCAGCCCTCTCGGCCAGGGTCAGTTTTCACAAGCCTGGGTGTATGGCATGGACACAAAGAGTTCCTGTGTCCTGGCCCCTTCCATCCCAGGATTACATCCCGTGGGGGCTTGCAGGCAAACCTGTTTAAAATGGATAACCAAAAGAAGGCATTAAACAGGCTGTAGGCCATTGTTTCACTCACCAATAACCTCCTGGCTGGCACTCAACAAATATGTTATTGGATTTTGTCAAGGTTCTTGACTATGCTGCAGAAATGAATTTAAAGAACACATTGGGTTGGTTAGGCCAGTAATTTATTAAGATAGGGAGGGAGGAGAAATGGGAGAAAATAGCAGATCATGGGTCCCAGAGAGAGGAAGGGGCTGAAGAGTGATAAATAGGGCTGATTTCTAAACTACAATTTCTCATTATAGATTGCAAATGTCCAGGTTTAACTTGCATGTTGATCTGTGCAAGGAGGACATGGTGAAAGCAGGGTGCAGAAGCCAAGAGGAATGAGAGAGTTATTCAGCCTTTGGGCCTGCTTTTTAAACCATTAATTATTCCAGCCCTTTGATAATGGCATAGGAGGAGTTTCAGCTATTTGCTGCTTTGATTGATTACACCACTCATCAATCCCCCGGGTGGGCCCAATGATAATGTCCCTGTAGAATAGACAGAGCTTTTCCTGGCTTCTGGAGAGAATTTCATTCTGGATGGCAGAAATCTTGCAAGGATCTTCCAGCAGCCATCTTGGGAATATCAATGTCCATATGGAGTTCTTGCCAGGTTCCAGATCCATCTATTGATTCTCTAATTTACTATACAGATTCAAAAGGACCACTGGGAGTGGTGCACATGAGCTCTGGAAAGGGAGAGTACTTAGGAAAAATCCTGATTGTCCTTTATGTCCATATGGGGAGGGGTGGCTGCCCTCCTGGATGAATGTGACCAGACACAGGAGGACCATAAAGAGAATATGTAGTTACCCACTTGTGTGACTGTTGTGGAACTCTCTGTGAATATGGGGATGCCCCCAAAATGTTGATGGGAGTAGACAGCATTCTGCAAGAACAAAAGATTAGGAAGTTTAGTTAATATATCTGACATGCTACCACAAAATTTCTGCTGGCCATAGCTAGGGGCAATAAGGTTAGCTGTAGTAGATTGTCTCAAGGAAAACAAAGGAAAACATTTAGAAGAAAAGTTAAAGCTAGAAAGTGATATGTAGACTTCCATCTCCACACAGGTCTTTCTGAGCAACTAGATAAGAAGGAGATAGTAATTCAAATGTAGAAACTATTGAAAAATCTTTAAATAATGTTAAAGAACTTGTGCAAAAAAGGCTAAATTACAGATACAACATCCCACATAAAATATTCTGCTAAAGAGTTAACTGAGATATGGAAAATATTCAGGCAGCAACTGTGCAAACCCCTGCCACCTGGATGGTATAAATGTGGCTTGTGGAGGCTGATGGAATTCGTTTAAATGCTGGAGAAGAAGGAAAACTTAGCAACATTAATTTCTCTGTTTTGTTCCCATGTTAATTCTAATTGAGCCTCGGTAGCCACATTGATAAAATTGGTGCTGTTAAAGTTCAGTAACCTTTGAAGTGGACAACTTTATGAAAGTAATAGAGAAAATAAAAGAAAAATGTTAGTTCCTTTGTAAGGTTGCAATTAAATTATGGTAAAGTGCTGATAGCAGCCAGCATACCCTGCCAACTTGCCTCTGAAAAACTGTTTCTCGTATTGCATGCTACTCGGTATTTTAAATGTAGAGAATTTATGTTTGCATGTAACCAAATTGAACCATTACTCTGACAAGTTTGTGGAGTGTAGATGGTAATTGCATGTTGTACGAGGTTTGCTTGGAGATGGTTCCCAAAAGTATTTTGGTAACTTAATTATGTAAGTTATTGAAGTTGGGGAATTGCTGGATTCTTCTAGGTTCTTGGTTATGTCTAACAAAAGAATTTAAGAACATGCCAGTTTAGTCAGGCCAGTAAAAAGAATTTGTTGAGAAATGAGAGAAAAGAACAGAGTTTATTGAGGAATGGGAAAAAGGAACAGAATTATGCACCGAGATCTTGATATGGGCTCCTTTAGGCAGAGAGAGCATTTGGGGTTGAGAATCTGTCTTTATTAAGACCACTCTTCACTCCACCACCTTCTTATTGTTGGGAGAGGAGCCCTAGCTGTTTGCTGTCCTGATTGGTTGCCCCACCTGTTACCTTTCAAGGGGCAAATGATGAGGCCCCACCTGTTTGGAATTATCTGGGACCTCCTCATTACTGCAAAAAGTGTGGGGCAGAAAAGACCATGGGACCTCATGGTCAGGGTCTTGTTAGGGTCCTCCAGCTTTGTTTTTAGTAGTATGAATTTCCAGGTGGGGTCTAGTGGCCATATTTTCTGCTAGCTCTCAGCTGTGACCCGTCTTCTCCTCATTTCCCTGTACTAACTGTCTCAACAACCCCTCAGAGAGATTATGCATTTATTCTTAAGGAGAGTTGAAGGGTAAGTTCAGCCTGTCCCTTCACTCAGGTCTAAACAACAGGAAGGAAGAGGACGGGTAATGGGCATTCAGGTTAACCCTTCACATCCCTTGTGCAAGGATCTCTTCAAAGTGCTTTTGATAAGAGTTTGACTTTGTGCCACACCCTCATTTTCTTTTACTTGCTTTCTTTTGAAATTCCATTCTAAAAGGTATCTCATATTTCTTTAATTTTGTAACTACTAGTCCACTATTCATTGTTTAGATTATTGTTATTTTTTAAGAGTATATGATTTTCCTTTCTGTCTTAATGCTGTTCCAAATGCAAAGAAATTATAATTTTATTCAGGTTGCATGATTTTGTGGATATACTATAAAGAAAATAAATTATACTCATAATCACACATAAATTGAATATGTATTGAATCACAGTGTCCTATGTCATTTTTGAGTAATTCTTTTTTGTTTTTTTAAAAAAATTCTTTGCTAAATGTATTGTTAATAAGCAAAATTAAAATTTAAATAATCTCAAGATTATAACCAAAGAACTCTTATCATTCAGGAAATCTGTCTTCTTTGGAGGATGAAATCACTAGTTTGACAGGGCCTTTGATATATAAGACCCATGTGTGTCCTTCATAAAGAATAACCTTGTTTTTAAAGGAACTAGAAGAAGAATTGTTCATATGATTAAGCATAAATGTGAAAGTCTGAGTGAATTTTACCTAGTGATAAAAGAAACATTATCACAAATTTTGCTTTCTCTATAAAGTGTGCTAAACAAGTATTCCTATTACAGAAATTAAGCTTGTTTCCTCATTACTCAGGCATGTTTTTTATGTTTTAATTCATGTGCTTTTTAAAAATTCATAATGAAAATTTAATTGAAATACATGTGATATGTCTCAGATCATTAACATATTCAATAATTTCTGCCCAATATTAAAATAGATATTAATAGAATGTCCATTCTTTTTTATTCTAGGGTATGTTATAGGCAATTGATTTAAAATGGTACCTAATGATACATATGTGATATGTAGACTATACAGAAAAGTTTGAAAATATAATACAAAGTTACTTAAATATGGTACTAGTGCTAGTACTATGAATGAAATATTGCATGAGCTAGCTTGAAATACATAGAAATGAAATTTAGAGGCAACAGTGAGTTGACATGGCTTTTCATGGAACTCAAATGAAATCATACCATATGTAGTACTTTGTGTCTGGTTTCTTTCACTCAGCATAAGAGTTTTTATTATTTTTTTATTTTAACAATTATAATTTTTTTTAAATTAGAGACTTTTAATTTTGCATAAATGTCATGGAAGAAATTAAACATTTCCATATGTGCCTATATTACAATATGTGTGCTATGGTTAATGCCAGCTACTGTGTTGGGGTTGATTGTGGGAGCCTAGGGACTGGGAAGCCCTCTCCATTAAATGAAACACAGTCTGAAGTATGTAGTCATGTGACCTAAACTGGACACTGACCAGTGAAAAGTGACAGGCCTACTGCAAACATTAATTTCGCAAGGCTGTATATTCCCTCCCTGTATAACATCTCCACACACCCTGTTTGTGCACCTCATGTAACATCTGCTGAAACTCTGTTTTCATACCCTATGGAATGTGTTTGTCCTGAGACCCCTTATATTCCTTTTTCTTTCCTCACTTCTTTGCAGAGCACTAACTTCATTTTTTCACCTGCCATCATCAAAAATGTCTCTCTTGTATGTAAATTCCAATAAAGCTCATGTCTAACCATTGTTCAATGTGTTCTTTGGTCTTAAAGCTTCTTCAAACTGTCCCTTTCAAATCTCGGTTAAAACATATATATATTGTACCTTGTGTTACTGCACCATATAGCAATTAGTCTTCATTTCTTTTTCTTTTTAATATTTTGTATCTCTGTTGTTGAGATTGGATATTTTCTATATTTATCTATCTCCAATATTTTGAAATTTCCTCTGTGATCTCCATTCTGTTTTAGAATATATCTAATTAATTAATGAATTTTGATCATCCATTTTATGTATTTTTCAGTTCTAAAATTTCCCTTTGATTCCTCCTATTTTTCCTCTTAGTCTTTCAAATTTTCATTAATTTCAGAGGAGTTACCCTTACTTATTTGAACATCTTTATAATAGTTGCTTTATATTATTTGTCATATAATTCCAACGTTTAAGTTCACCTCAGGATCAACAGTTTTAAAACTTTTATTTTGCTTTATGAGTTGAAACTTTCCTGAATCTTTGTATTCCAAGTAGTTTTGGATTTCATCTTACATATTTCAAATATTTTACAATATATAATCTTGGTCTTGTTTAAATTTTATGAGACTGCTATAGTTTTTGTTGTTACAAAATTTCTCCCACTTTATTTATGACATAAGATCTAACCAGTCTCTCTGTGTTGGGGGTTTCTTAAATTTCCGTATTCAGAACCTTCTGAAGTCTATTTGTTTCTATAACTATGTGCACCACTCAGTGTCAAGCTTAATGCCTTCATGATGATCTTTCTGTTAAATCAGTTCTGAAAGTCTTCATTTTGGTGGTTATGATTTGATTCATCTATGTTCAGATCAGAATATATCTAGGAATTTATAAATATATTTATTACATTGGTTTACTAAACTCACATTCTCCATAACTCTATGGTATGTTCTGATTAAATTCTGGTACTCTTCCCCAATTGACTTCTGACTATTTTCCTTTCAATACATGTATGAATATAGATTTATTGTTTAAAAGGGACAGAGAGTTGAATGCACTTCATCTTAATGAGTGTCTTAGTTTGCCAAAGGGCTGCCAGTGCAAATTTGCTGAAATGTGTTGTCTTTTATAACAGGGATTTATTTGGGATAAAGCTTATAGTTGAGGCTCTGAAATGTCCAAATCAAGGCACCCTCAGAAGTGCTTTCTCAACAAGTTTAGTTGTTGATCATATCCTGCCAGTAGTAAATGGGCAAAAGAGTGGGTATCTCTTTACTTTCTCCTAGAACTCTGCTGTGTCCAATCAGTCATGTCTCCCTGGGCCTCTGATCCTTAAGCATCTTGATCCTTGATCTTGGCTAGGGGTGAGCCTGGAGTCCTTTCTTTCACATGGTTGTATCAAAATGTTACAGCTCTATTTTCATGTTTGTGTCTCTGTTTATATCAGACCCAGCAAGATGGCAGAGACTCAATCACTGTCACTGATATAGACCAGTCAATAGGTTCTCAAACTATTACCAGATTTTGCCTAGGTTCTTGACTATGCTGCAGAAGTGAATTTCAAGAGTATGTTGGGTTAGTTAGACCAGTAATTTATTAAGGTAGGGAGGCAAGAGAAATGGGAGAAAATAACAGATTTTGGGTCCCAGAGAGAGGAAGGGGCTGAAGAGTGATAAAGAGGGCCTGATGTATACATTACAAATTCCCATTATAGATTATAAATGCCCAGAGTTTACTTGCATATTGATCCATGTGGAGGGGGTGGGGACATGGTGAGATCAGGGTGCAGAAGTCAAAAAGAATGAGAGAGACTTGACCTTTGAGCTTGCTTTTTAAACCATTAATTATTCCACTCCTTTGTATTGGCATGGGAGGAGTCCCAGCTGTTTACTGTTTTGATTGATTACCCCACCCATCAATTCCCCAGGAAGGCCCAATTAGAAGGCCCCCTGGAGAATATCCAGACCGTCTCCTCTTTTTGGAGGAAACCTCATTCTGAATGGCAGAAGTCTCTGAGGCTCTTTCAGCAGCCAGCTTTGGGGTATCGATATTCATGTGGACTTCTTTCCAGTTTCCAGGTCAATCTATTGATTCCGTATATGGAGCCTACTTCATTCTCCCCTCAGAGAGTTTACACCTTTATTTTTAAAGGGGTGCTGAAGGGAAATGGTCATTCTTCTGTAACTTCTTCCTGCTGGTTAGGGGCAGTCGGCCTTACCTAATAAGTTGTACAAACCTCTGGCTATTCTATTTCAGTTAGAAGAAGACAGATCTGGCATCCTGGGTGAAGCTGAATGAAGTCCACATATGGCTAAAAAGATGTTGATTCTGGAAGAAATAAACTTGATTAGAATCTTGAAGCTATATGGTCCCACTAAGAGGATACTGGACCACAAATGTAGAAAAGGTCAGGTGCCTGCAAAGGCTGCTGGTTAGTGGAAAACAGTATTATTCTTTCAGTAATGGAGTTAGGTATAAATTGCTAATCCCATTTCCTATGGTAGGAGAAGAATGATAAGAGGCATTGGCCTTTTTAGTGTAGTTACAGGAGATAAAAACAGACAAGGCGTCTAAAGCGGTGTTTGGTTTGCCCTCCACCTAACAATAGGTATCTGTGCTGGAGTTACAGGGAATAGTTGGCTTTGACACAGACAATACTTAGCTTTGTGCATTGAAGAGGTATTTCAGGCCACCCAATGACTGGCACTTGTGCATGTTGTCAGATGCTTCTGGTGACCTGGCAAATTCCTGGGTAGCTGGCTTCACTCTGAATAAGTGCATCAAGCTGGAAATTCCTTCAACTTTAACAGCTGTGGGAGTGATCAGAAGTACAGAGCAAAGTTACTTCCATTTTGGCTCTAACTGAGAGAAAGGCTTATTTTCTTGCGAAGTTTTTTATCAAAACCTTGTTTCCAGGTCCTGGGTGAGGAAAGGTTGACCATGGAACATCTCAAAGGGGCTAAGCTGAGGTGGGTCTTAGCCACCTCATTTGCTATTTCCCTTCTGGTTCTAAATGTTTAGACATGGCAGGATGGCATGTGGGTTTACCAATCCTCCCCAGGGTATGAATGGGACATGTTCTGGCACAAGGGCTAAGAGGGATACCTGGGTTAAGCATGTTCATTAAATACTTAGAAAATGATGTTTGCCAGGACTTTTAACATGTTTAATGACCCTCTGCATATGATCTAGAACAGAGGCTGCTCTTGGCTATACTGTAGCCATGTAGATCAGCAGTAGGCAGAATTTAATACACTCCTATGGGTCCATGCCCATTATTCTAGGAACAATGAAGAAGTACTTTTTTTCGACTGACTTGGCATTGCAGAGTCTAAGTCAGATTAAAATGTTTACCACTCCAAATAATTTGGAGCTGATGCCCTAGTGTCAGCGTCCTGAGAATTTAATACAGAGAGTTGTTGACAGGCATCCCTGTGGCCGACCTAGGTCTTGGGGAATGTCTGAAGCCCCTAAGTTCAGACCAAAGTGCCCAAGCCAAATTGGTGGGATATGGAGCAGTTATCCAAACCAAAGCATCTGTTATAAGTCTCAGAGAATGTTGGCTGCCCTCTGAATGGAAGGGCCCAAGGAATTTCTTGGGGGCCATTCAGAGTTTCCTGCTCAGCTTCTCAGCAACCTTGCATTCCAGGATCAGAGACTGATTGCACTGTTACACAAATGGAAGCTCCTGAGATAAATCTCAGGGATCATTGGTTCCTCTTTGAATTGAAGTGCCCAAACTGGGTCTTGTGGTACATCAGAGTTACTTCTCTTGTTGCCACCACCCTGGAATCAAAGACCCTCCTGCCGAACATTTCTATGGTCATTCTGGACCTGGGGGAGAGATCAAATAGATCTTGGGGTCGAATGTATTTCAGACTGCAGTTGCCAAACTGAATAATGCTTCTTCCTAGAGAAGGGGCAAAAGCTGCTTCCTATTCTTTTTTTTTTTCCCACCCAGTTCTGCATGGTATATTCTAATGGAAAATGGCCTACTTTCGTCGCTGCTTCGCCACTCAGGACAACCCCCAAAGTCCCAAAAAAGCCCA
>JAQZBX010049141.1:0-20009 GCA_029593785.1 Cabassous unicinctus | reverse complement strand
GGCGTCTCGACCTCGCTGCAACAATCTCTCCGCGAGCAACGCAGCTTGACTTAGGACCCTGGTCCTTTGGTACCGAAATTCGCAGTTCAGCCGGACTTGGTCTCTCTTCTGTCCATTCCCCCCTCAACTCGCGACCACTTGGTCTGCGCCGCCTCCATTCTATGTGTGCCGGGCCCGCCCGCACTGCGGGGAGAGGCGGGGAGCCGCCCACGCCGCGCTCGGCGCTGCCGTCTCCCTGGGACGCGCGCGGATTGCGCGGCGCGCGGGAGCCGGGCGGGCGGCCATGGCGCGGCGCTCCGGAAGGTAGCCGGGCCCACCGAGAGCAGCCGAGGGGTCGTCATGGCCCGGCGGCGGCGCCGCGCCTGCATCGCGCTTTTCCTGGTGCTGCTCTTCGCCTTTGGCACCCTCATGGGCCTACGCACGCTCAAGGCCCCGGACGGACTCCCAGCTCTGGGCCCGGGCCTGGAGTTGGCGCCTTTTGAGCGGCGCCCGGAGGGGGCCCCGGCGCCCGCCGCCCGGGCTCCGGCCGCCCCCGCCGCGCCGCCGCCGCCGCCGCCGCCTCCCCGCACCGCGGGCCCGGGTAGCCCCCCGGGGCCGGAGCCCGCGGAGGCCGAACCTGCCCCCGGGCACAGTCTGCGCGTCTACTCCGACCTACACGCCTTCTACTACTCGTGGTACGGGAGCCTGCGGCGCGAGGGCCACTACATTCACTGGGACCACGTCATGGTGCCGCACTGGGACCCCAAGATTTCGGCCAGCTATCCTCGCGGCCGCCACAGTCCCCCCGACGACTTGGGCTCCAGCTTCTACCCGGAGCTGGGGCCCTACAGCTCCCGGGACCCCGACGTGCTGAGGGAGCACATGACCCAGCTCCAGGAAGCCGCCATCGGTGCGTTCCTCGCCCCGGGAGGCCCTGTCCCCCAACCTCGCCTTTCTTCCCCACCACCCTAACTCCCACCGGTCCAGTCAACGGGACACTCACCCTTGAGCTTGGCTTCTCACCCTTTCCTGTCCACTCTGATCCTGCACTGCCACTCGGCACCGCCCCCACCTTCTTGCATTCAGACTCCCCCGACCTGACCCTCTGGCCCGCACAACTCCAGGCCCTTCCATAGGGCGGAGCTACTGGGAGGGCCTGGAGAAGGCGTATGCACCAGAGCTGTCACAGGTACCGACATCTAGGAGAGGGAGGCAGTCTTCATGCCTGCTGGGCTTGTAGGTTTGGCAAGGGCAAGTGAGACCTGGGTGTTCTGACTTCTCCGGAGTCTGAGGTTCAGAGGAGCAGCTGCTGGGCTGGCCTCATCTTTCACGCCAGCTACAGGGTGGAGCACTAGGAAGGACTGCTCTGGAGGCAAGTTTGCCCACGTTGCATGATGGACCCTGCTGTTTGCAGTGGAGGGCTCAGGAGCTTTTTCTCAAGTACCCAGCTTAAAGAGAGTCGCTAGAAACCTCCTTTGCTGGCTTGGAGGAGCCTCCTTGGCTCACTTATTTCAGGTTTTGTCACTGAATTCTGCCGGACTTTATAGTATATTTCAATTTATCTGGAGATCGTTTGTGAGTTAAGGGGGTAAAAAACCAAAGCACTGAATGCCAAAGGCAGAGTTGGGAGGTATACAAGATAAGGCAAACCTGGGCCATCCCTCAGGAGCTTACACTTTAGAGGGGTAATTGTTATTTCCCACGGAAAGCAGGGCTCTTCTCCTTGCGGCACCTCAGCGGTAGTTCTGTGGCTTCTGGGTGGGTGTGGCATTGTCGAGCCTTTCCCCTTTGTTCTTGCTTAGGCCCTCGAGTGCCCGCCTCCCACCCTTTTCTTGGGCCCCTTCCTGGCCGGGGTACGGTTCCCGCAGCAGCTGCTTTTCAGCACCGAGGGCGTGGACAGCTCCGCGCGCGCCGCCTTGGAATCTGATCTGCGGAAAGTGAACCTGGCCAGAGCCTCATTCACGATTTTTAGAAATCTTTGTTTTGTGATTGAAGATGGTGTGTGAGAGGGGGAAAAAAAACCTCTGTTGAGGGGGGGTATTGAATGCCTCTGGAGCACCCTCTGTGTTGTGTCTCAGGCGTCCTGGTTCTGTCCTGGTACCCACCTGGCATGGCCGATGATAATGGGGAACCCTCAGATGACCTGGTGCCCGCCATTCTGGACACCGCCCATCAGTACAACATTCAGGTGAGTCTCTAAGAGATGGTCAAGTGCTCTCTGGCCCATCCTGGAGATGTCCCCTCCTCTGTCCTCAAGAGTTCTTAGCAGTAGATCAGGAATGGCCAATATGTAGCGATTGTGGTAATGGGGGAGGGGCCTAATAAATAGTACCTATATCACTCTTATTTTCTTGAGTTCTGAAAAGATATTGAAAATAAACCTAGGGGACAGATGTGGCTCAAATGGTTGGGTGTCCATCTTCCATATGGAGGGACCCGGATTCAATCCCCGGGACCTCTTGGTAAAAAAAAATAATAATAAACCTAAATATAGGCCAAATGGAAGACTAAATATCACTTTTATTTGCTAAGATGGAAGGTAGGTTGGAGGAGATTGGTGCAAGAGCCAAATGGGTCTCTAAACTGAACTCCAGACTGAAGTCAGACTCAACTCTGTAGTGGGAGGCAGTGCTGCACCTCAAGGAGTAGAGCACAACACGTGCTCTTGGCAGGCAGGCTTACTTTAAAGAGGGAGGACAGAGCTGAGCTAAGCATGTCCAGGTATTTTCCCCAAATGTACCAATCAAATAAGTAATTTCCCTCTTTTGTGGGAAAGGGAAAAAAAATGAAGCCTTACTCCCCATTCCTGAGTCCATCACTAATGTGGTTAACAGATTATAACTCCTTGACACAGCTTCAGCATCCTTCTTCCCATTGTTTCAGGCAGCTAGCACTCATCACTTGGAGCTGGCACATAGGTTGGAACCTATTAGCCATCCTCCAACAGCCCATCAGGAAGATTCCCAGATGCCCTGCTATGGGAGCTGGGCAAACTTCTCATCCCAAAGGCCAGGGCTTGGTTGTCTCTTTTATGGTCCTGAAGGGCAGTGACTGCCTTTATTTTTTGTGCCCACATTGCCACACCCCCTCCTGAACTCAGCCTCTCATCCAGATCATGGTTGAGGTTGAAGCATGAGCCTTATATGTTGGTGCCTGCAGTCAGGTCAGGAGTGTGGCCCTTAGACAGATACCCACCTGACCAGTCACCCCTCTGTTTGTGGCAGGTGGCCTTCCACATCCAGCCTTATAAGGGTCGGGATGACATCACTCTACATGACAACATCAAGTACATCATTGACACGTAAGGCTGCTCTGGGCAGGGATTTTGTTGGGGACCAAAATGGGGTGGGGATAGAAAGTTTGGAGGGGCAGACCGAGAGACAGAAAGGCCGAATACCTGTGTTCCTAGCAGCTGTTTTATAGTAAGAGAGGACTGGGCTTGGAGTCAGGCAACTTGGGCCTGAATTCTAGTTTGGCAGTTTCCAATTTGTGATCAAAAGCCTCTTAACCTTTGAATTATCAGAGCATTACATAAACGAATATATGTGAAAGTAGCTTGCACATTGCCTGGAACATGTCATTGATTCGTTTAAAAAATATATGAGTGCCTATGTGTTTTCAGGTACTAAGCCCCAGATATACAATAATGGGACTAGAGTTTACATTCTAGTATGTGTGGGGGATGCAGTGGAATAAACAGTAAACAGGAAAAATTAAATAGTGATCCATATTATGAAAAAATAATGAAGAAAGCAGGGTGTTGTGTTAGAGTGTGCCTGAGAAACTACTTTAAGGTGGGTGGTCAAGTGAACCTCTCTGGGATGACATATGAGCTAACACCTGAATGAAGAGTCAGCTCTGAAAAGATCTGGGGGCAGGCAGAAAATTCCAGGCAGAGGGCTGGCAAACGCAAAGGCCATAAGGTGGGACAAGCATGGCATGACAACAGAAGAGAAAGCCTGGAGTAGAGCTGGAGCAAAGAGTAGGAATGGTAGGAGTGGTGTAAGCAGGGCCAGATCAATTAGGTGGGACCCTGTAGGTCATGGTAAGGAGCAATTAGATCTGATTTACATTTTTAAAAGAGAATAGATTAATCATCAATTTCAACAAATGTTCCACACCAATGCAAGGTGTTGTTAGTGAGGTGGTATATGGAAACCCATATGCATGATTATTCTAATAAAGGAAAAAAAAAATTAAAGAGAATAGATTACAGGGAGGCAGGAGTGGAAGCCTGCAGAGCAGTTAGGCAGCTATTGCTGCAGTCCAGATGAAAGATGGTGGTGGCTTGGCCTAGAGTAGGGAAGTGAGACTTGAATAAATGAATGACAGGGCTGGGGAGAGGAGGAAGGGGAACCAGGTTCTTGCTTAGAGGCATGATGAGTCTAACTTCAGAGATTAGCTGGATCCTAATCTGTGCTGTGGGCATCAGGAAATATCTCATCCATGGCTGGTCCTATAGCTGTGCTGCCTTCTCCCATCATAGGCTGCCAACTCAGGCTGTTCTTCCTGCTCCTCAGGTATGGCTCCCATGGTGCATTTTACCACTATAAGAACAGCATGGGAAAGAGCCTCCCACTCTTTTACATCTACGACTCATACTTGACATCTCCTGAGGCCTGGGCCCACCTCCTGACTCCAAATGGTCCCCATTCAATCCGCAATACCCCCTATGATGGAGTCTTCATAGCGCTGCTAGTGGAGGAAGGGCACACCCATGACATTCTGGCTGGCGGCTTTGATGGCATGTACACCTATTTTGCCTCCAATGGGTTCTCCTTTGGCTCCTCCCATCAGAACTGGAAAGCTGTGAAGAACTTTTGTGATGCCAACAACCTCATGTTCATTCCCAGCGTGGGGCCTGGCTACATTGACACCAGCATCCGGCCCTGGAACAACCACAATACCCGGAACAGGGTCAACGGCAAGTACTATGAGACAGCCTTGCAGGCAGCCCTGACTGTAAGGCCTGAAATCGTCTCCATCACCTCTTTCAACGAGTGGCATGAGGGCACCCAAATCGAGAAGGCCATTCCCAAGAAGACACCAACTCGCCTCTATCTAGACTACCTGCCTCATCAGCCCAGCCTGTACCTGGAGCTGACCCGCCGCTGGGCGGAGCATTTCATCAAAGAGAAGGAGCAGTGGCTGATGTAAGGGGCCTGCAAGCAGGAGAATGAGGTGCTGATGCCCCAGCCTCACTAGATGTCACAACTGGGGGCTCAGCTGAGAGGGTGTAGGCACTCACTTGTCTCCAAGTCAGCAGCTAGGTACTTCTGAGTGGGCCATCAAGCTTGGGCCCCTGTAGAACAGAGCCTGTTCATCAGGTAGGTGCTGCCTGGGTGGTCTGCAGTGACAGGAAATTAGGCGATGGTCCGGAGGCAACCACAGAGGCTAGGAGGTGACTGGACTAAGCCCAGGGCTCAGCTCCACATCAGAACACTTCAAAACTATCCTTTCCAGCTCTGAACTCTGCAGGCTGGTGGTATGTAGTGGTCACCCACATTGCTGCTTCTGGAAGGGCAGCAGGGTGCTGGGCTAGCATGTACCCTGCTCCCGTCTGCCAGCCTGTGTCTTCTCTTCAGGCCTCCTCGCCACATCCAGTCTGCCTTCTCTAAGGAACCAGATTTAGGATTTTTCTAAGGGAGTTTTAGGTTTAAGTTCTTCCTGGTAGTTTGCTGAATCCAACTATCAGAAAATAATAATCCAGACATTTGCACATTCATTAAACACACACCAACGGAGCACCTTACTTTGTGCTATATGCTGAGGAGGAAACTTGACCAAGGAATGGTTTCTATCCTGAAGCTTATAGGATCCAGTTTTCCCTCTTTGGTGTGGCCTGTAGCTAGTGCCTGGGCACAGCTGAGTTTTTCTTTTTTGCAGGTTTACCCAGTGCTGGGAGATCAGTTCTTTTTCTCTAGGAAAATACCTCTGTGCTCCAGAGCCTACATTTTCCCAGATGAACACTGAGCTCCAGGGAGAGGAGTAGGACATCCCTCTCTTTAGGTGAATGAGGCCCACTCACTAGAGCCATCTTCAGTGCTACTGTGATTTGTATTAATTAAATACGAAGTGGTGTTTTCCAGTAAGCATTTTCTTTTCTCCTCAAGACCTCACTGATTCTGACCCCTCAGTCAGATTCCATAACAAATCGAGACATGGTCCGGCCTGGCTACAGTACTAGCACAATGAATAGATTTGCTTTAAAATCATTACTTTAAGTGAGATTTCTAGAAGGAATATTTAACATACCAGTGCTTATTTATAAACTAAAATGCTAATGGCAGGGACCTTCATTAAATCAGGTCCCTGGGACTTCTTGGCAAGATTCTTAGGATCTACTTGAAAATATGCATCGTTAACCTCTATAGTGAAAAGTTTATGGACTCAAGACTGACTTCCAATTCTGGGAACTGGGGGACAAGGGGGAGCAGAGGAAGTGGACCTGGTGGTCACAAGGACACCCAGCTCCAGTTAGGTAACTAACTCTAAAGCCCACCGGATGGATGGGCCACCTCACTAACGGATTAGCTGGGGAAACCAAGGCAGGCAGGGACAAATGAAAAGGGCTGGAACATTCACCTACAGTAATTTACAAAAGATAATAACACTGAGGCTTCATGTCATACAAATACAACTTGAAAAATAATTAAATCAGCAATTCTCACTCTGCTGATGACAATTTAACTTGATTCATTTCTTTTAAAGGCTAATCTGTATCAAGAGCCACAAAAATGTTCAATCACTTTGACCTTAAGGAAATAATTGAAGGAAAAATAAACCATTTACAAAGGCATTTAATAGCAGCATTGTTTTATATGAAATAAAAAACCAAGTTCAAATGCCCAACAATAATTATGTTTAACATATGGTATACATATGAGTAAAGATAAAAGATTCCTGAGTAAATACTGGATTTAAATAAAGAAGTTACACTACCAATTAACAATAACTTATTTTATGAATACATAAAAAAAGCCACTGGCTGAAGAGGATGGTAGAGATCTATTTTCCAATATTCTTTGACTTGGCTCTCCCCTCACTTTCGAGCCTCTGCCAACTGAGCAGACCTCCCACCAGTGACAAAATGATGATGCTCTCCACCAGGCCATTATAGCACACCCCCAACCCCGCTAGTTCAGAGGAAACTGTTTGGCCTGTGGGACTATAATTTTCCTCTTAACCTGGTTCCAGCTTCAGTAGTCCAATCCTATGCCTCTGGTCACTTGAGGCTTTGAAACAACAATGGTATCTCTAACTCATTTAGACCTTAAATGCCACCTATCAGGAAGGAGGCTCTCACTAAATTCCAAATCTGTTATTTAAATCAATTTTCATTAAAAAAAAAAAGGAAAAAATGATCTGAACAAGGCCTTCTTAGGAATGTTCTTAACCTATCCATTCAGCTTTCAACTGAAGTAGGAAATTACAGATAATATAAGCTTCTCCCCAGGTGTTAGGCTAAACCAGCAGCTTCTGGGGCTGGTCTACGGTGTTCAGAAAGACATGCTGCCCAAAAGGGTCATGTTTCAGGGTGACGTAGCCCCAGCGGCCTCTGCAAATGAGGCCTTGCCAACCACCAGCAGACAGACACACAGTGTCCAGCACCAGTCCTTGGGCACTTCCTTCCTCCTGAGCTTCAGGGGCAGGATCCATCTAAGGGGAGTAGCCCATACTTCTGTTGGAGGATGGCTGTAGTACTTTCCAGGGCACTGAGGAGGAAATGGAGAACAAATACAATCTGACTTCTCAAAGCCCTGAACTCACCAGGGTCTGGTGATCAGGGACCTCTAAACACTGGTTTTACTATGCTCTGCTCATTAAAGCTTTGGTGAAGCCTTTAGAATCCTGAAAGAGCCAGCAAACACCAGCAAACTCAGTCTCACTGTATCCACCACATCTCTGAACTTGCTGCGCCCCCTCAGGGCAAGACAGGAGTGACAATCTTCATTTTGTCAAGGCTTGTGGTTTGTTTTTTTGTTTGCTTGTTTTTGCATCTCCCCCACCTCCCTCAAGTTCTACACCCATGCCAAAAGAAAGAGACTCACCAGCCTGGACGAATGATGCCAAACTTTCCAGGCACAGATAAGTCGACCACAGTTGAGCCAAGGCGATACTCAGGGCTCTGCCCATCCCCAAGTGGCCCGCCATCAATGACCAGGGACAATTGAGGCCAGAGGTCCTGGAATTCCTGAGAAGGGGGAGAGGAAGAACATGGCTACCATCTCTGGCATCTGCAATGATGTCATACTGCACATGGGGATTCTAAGTAAGACAAAGGCTGCGGCAGTTCTAAAACAGGAGGCATCTTCCCCTAAGTAGAAGAAGGAACCTCATTTAGCTAAAGCTACGCTAAGGACACTGGCTTCCTATGAGGTTTGCAGACATCCCCAATTTGCTCCCCCCCCAACCCCGTGATTAGAGTCCCAAATAACAACTGTTTAGTAGATCCTAAAGCCTACAGCCTCTTGCTGTACCAAGAGTAAATTCCTCACATTTCTACTGTTGGGGAGGTATTAAGTACAATAACTGGGGTCCTGGATTAGATGTGGGTTCTAATGCTGGACCTTCCACCTAATCTCTGTTACAACCTTGGGCAAGTTATTTTATCCACATCTGTAAAACAGGGGGCTGGACTAGATGATCACTAAAGGATCTTCCAGCTCTAGCACTCCTTCTGGATTAGGGTAGGGAGAGGAAAACAGGATGGACTCTGTAAGTGCATGTACAAGCACTCAATCCCTGGGGCTATGGGAAGGATATTCCCATATCCAGCCAGAACTGTGGACTGAATTGCTAAACAAAATAGCACCCCCCACCCCCATAAAGATAATGCAATGGCATTTAGGCCTGGGAATTTGGGATAGGGGGTCGTAAATAACAGTTACTGTGTTGGGCAGGTCAACTGCTTGATGAAGAAGAAGGCCTCTTCCTACCCCCAAACCCCTACTCCTGCCTTGAGTACACCACCAGGACACCAAGGAAAGCCCGCCATCTACAGACTAAGAAGGGACACCAAACCATCACTTTCCAAGGGCCCTGAGCCCTGAGCCCACTCTCTAGGTCTATGCTTAAATTTAATAAGGAAAACAAAAAAAATTAAGTTAAATTTCTTTATGTCCTCATTCATTCTATTCAGTCAAGATGGGATTAGGATGATCTTTTCTTCAATCTGGCTTGTGGCAGAAGAGACGGAACAGGGTCAGGAGTCAAACTGGATCTGCCACTTATTGGCTGTGGGACCTGGGTCAATTTAATTTCTTGGAGCCTTAATTTTTCATCTGTCTTTACAGCACTGTTGTAACTCTGTATGTCCCAACAACTGCTACCCCTACAAAAAATTCTACTTATTGTAATCTTTCTTATCATAAAGACAGTTGGAAGAAAACACTAATTCTCTCCCTGGCCTCTCAAACTTTGTGATAAAACTTTTCCAAGATTCTTTAATTTGGATTTCCTCAACCCCTACACCTGCCAACTGGACAGACTTCCCACCATCAGACCAAAAAGGAGAATTTTCCTGCCAGGCAAAACAGAACCCCACTGGTTCAAAGGAAACAGTGTTTGGCCTGGTGACATCAATGGGGAGAGGACTGGGTAACTCTCACCTTGACATTCAGAGAACTGGCCTGGGAGCTGAGGTTGGCGCTGGTGAGAGCAAGAGGTCCCTCAAACACCTGGGTCAAGTCCTGCATGAAGGCATGGTCAGGAATCCTGATGCCAACAAGCTAAAAGACAAGGGGAAAGGGGATCCTCAGAAAAGCTGGAAGGGGTAAAGAATAGGTCTGGCCTGGATCCTAGTGAAATCCAAGCCAAGCCTGGAGGAATGTGGGGACCCAATAAGAGAAAACCTGACTGACAGGAGTGAAGGGGTTCAGGTCCTTGTTGAGCTCCTCTGAACGTTCCATCACCAGGGTAACTGGTCCTGGCAAGAGGTCTTTCAGGAGCTCCTTGGGAACCCTCACACGGCAGTACCTGGGAGACAAAGGAGCATAACTCAGTTCATAAATGGACACCAGTGGTCCTTCTCCAGACTCCAGGCAAATCCAGAAAAGGGTCCTTGAGATCCCTTTGTCTCCCCCAGTTTCACCTACCTAGGAGCACCCCATGTTTGGAACCACATGCCTACTGACTCAGGGACTACAACAGCTGCACCTCTATTACGCTGTTTTACTTTCTTCAAGGCATTCCCTACTAAAACAAGTTCCCGTGTTTTCACTTTTTTAGTATGCGACTCCCTTCCCTTCCCCGCTCCCTCACTTCCCTCTCCCCCTCACCCCAGCGTTAGCGCAAAAGCGCCAAAAGAACAGGGGCCCTGCCTGCTTCGTTCATTGTTGCGTCCCAGCTTCCAGTTCAAGACCTGGCTTATGCTAACTGCTCGACACAGAATTCCAGTTCCGGATTCCTTGGTAAGCCTGGACAAGTCCCTCCCGCTCTCTGCGCCTCAGTCTCCCAAGCCTGTCACCGGAAGCCCCTCCCGCGGTGCCGCCCCCAGCGGGGCCGGGTCGGGGCGGCCTCACCTGTAGACGTCGGCCACGCGGCCCAGGCATACGGCCAGAGGCTTAGCTTTGCTGCGGCCCTTGAGGCGGTAGACGGCGCCCAGTGCCGCCGAGCAGCTCGCCGAGCAAGCCAGGCCGTACAACGTGTCGGTGGGGACCGCTACCACGGCGCCGGCGCGCAGCTCGGCCACGGCGGCCCGCAGCGCCTCGGTCCAGCCGGCGCGCTCGGGGCTCGCGGCCCGCACGGCCCCGCTCCCCGGGAGCCGCAACAGCCGGGCCCCCGGCGCCGCCGGGGCTGGACTCAGCGGGCGAAGGAGACGGCCGCTCCGGGCGGAGCCCGCCGGCCCCTCACTCAATCCCACGCTGGCAGCCACCGCGGTTCTCAGCCCCCTGCACCGACGCGCCGGAGACATCTGTCGAGGCCCGCTTCCGGGAGGAAGTGACGCAAACAGCCAGCTTCCGGCCCGGGAGGCTCAGCCCCGCCTCCACGCCGGGCACCTTAAAGAGACAGCGACCCCCAGGAGGCTTGAAGGAGACCGGTGGGGACGGGGCGGGGCGCAGCTTTGCGGAGCCCCAGTGCAGCGCTGGGGAGGGGGGCGGCCGATTGGGGGGCGGTGGCCGAGCCGCGCAGGCGGAGATGGAATGGGGCCCGGGCTCAGACTGGTCACGGGGGTGAGAGGGAGCCCGTCGGGGCGGGAGGGAAGGGGCTCCGACCCGCGCAAGCGCCGGCCCTGACCAGATGTCTGTCTCTCCCTCTCTCCGGGCCAGGGAGGCTGCCGGCGTGGACCGCGGGAAGGCGGGGCTGGGGCTCGGCGCGCGGCCACCCCCGCAGTCGCCCCGGGATGAGCGCGCCCAGCAGCTGCTGGACGCGGTGGAGCAGCGGCAGCGGCAGCTCCTGGACACCATCGCCGCCTGTGAGGAGATGTTGCGGCAGCTGGGCCGCCGGCGCCCGGAGCCGACTGGTGGCGGGGTCAGTGCCCACCCCGAGCTGGGCTTGGGGGGTTGGGGTCTGCCCACTGGCAGGACTTGCCAAGTCCTCGCTTTCCCCGGAGGCTAGAAGAGTGTCCCCATCGTCCTACCCCTAACCTCCTTTGATCCGGGCGAGAGGCTTTGGAAAAGTTAGGTGGTATCCAAATGCAAAGTGGCCATATCGTTGCAGGGCCTAATCCAAGGCCTTTCCTCCCAGCCTCACTTTTCTTCCTTTCTGTTCCAACCAGAGCGTCTCAGCCAAACCTGGAGCGCCCCCCCAGCCATCTGTCTCCGCTAGAAGTGGCTTTCTAAAGGATGCTGGTGATGGAGCTGCTGAGCCCTGACCATCCCTGAGTGGGCGCCCTAACTTCTCTCCCTCCTGGTGACTGGACTCTGAACAACTCCCCTTCAATAAAGGGGCCAGTCTTCACTGGCGGTGGCTGTTACTTGGCTCTCAGCCTGGGGTGCTGCTCTGCTAGCAACTGGGCTCACTCCCATTTCATCCCAGCTGAAGGCAGTGCTGTTTTGAAATGTAGTGGCTGAAAACCCAGTCTGATTACCTGAATTTGGGCACATCAGCAGAGCTGGCCAGTTTAGTCTGGCCTGCTTTGGGGGATCCAGGTGGTGTTAACCCACTTGTCCATTTCATGCTTTGGCGGCTTCTAGCCCCACAAACACCTTCAGCAGAGCCTTAATTAAAAGGAATCCTGCAGACTCTCCTGGTGACCGACCTTTCCTTTCTGTCCCCGCTCCAACTCTGATGGCTGGGAAGGGGGAAATGGTTGAAAACTAACCATGGGTAGTGTTGGGAAGAAATGCCACAGATACTACCAGATTTAAATAAGCATTTAATTAGGATTTCATTAGTATTTAATATTTAATATTGCTTTTTTCAATTCCAAAAAGTTAAATTTTCACTTCTTAGTAGATATTTTAAAGTACAATATTAAGTTTATACAAAATGAGCAATTAAGCAAACACCATTATTTCACATTCTTCAAAAATACAAATTCATATTTACTCTTTTTTTTGGGTTTGGAGGTTTCTTCCTTTGGAAGTACTGAACCTGTAACGTTTTCATATCGCTCAGTGGAAGTACGTTGTTCCCATGTTTCACACTTAAATAAATTTGATAGACTTTTACATAATCCAAATAAAACTATTTGGGATTTAAAAATTGTCGCCAAAACCACCAGCAAATTACTAGTGTATGTCAAAAAAGAAGGCTCTTGGGGGCTCTTGCCTTTTCTGGCTAGAAGATCTTAGCCAGAGATTCAGCAAAAACCTGTTTCCAGCCATATTTCCCGAACAGGGACTAGGAGGAGTTGACAGGGAACAGGAACAGCCATCTTGGACCCTGACCGCACCCCCACATTCTCCAAAACACCACAAAGGACATAGATTGTTGAGTCCAATAGAGCCCTCGGGAAGCCAGAGAGCACAGGAGAAGGGGCAAGAGAAGCCTCTGACTTGGCACCACTACAAGGATAACAAGGATATTGCAAAAAACACCCCTGGGTTTTGGTGGAAAAAGGTTTTATGAAAAATTTCCCCATAAGAAAAAGAGTAGAAACTGCATTGAGCTGAGAAAGTGACACTATGTTATCACCCAATTTTTGGCCCAGCAGGCACACCACCAAAAGGGCAGTGTGTGGTTTTAAACCTTGTTTCCAGTAAAAAAAGCTTGTACTATGTACACATTGACATAAAGATCCAGTTTAACTTGCATTTTTTCAATGCAGACTGAGAAGCCCTCTCTTGAACAGGATGAAGTGAGAAATGCCCAGACTATGATCATCAGCTTCCCCAAAGGGCCTGAGAAGAATCCCCACCCCTGATTTCAAGAGGAAACAGGCTAAACTGACTGACCAATCAGAAATACACATAATTCAGTTTTGCTGCCCCTCCTCCCCAATTATTAAGGAATGGACAATTTCCTATCTATGTCACAGCAGACCATTTGCATAATATTGGACCTATGGAAATCTTTCAACTTTGGCTGAAGTGTATTTTAGAACTCTTATATTAGCCTGAGCATTGAAGATAATATGGGGGGAAGGAGAGAGTGGGAGAGAAGGAATAAAGTTACTAACAGTTTTGTTTACTGGATTTGGTGAAGATTTGGAGGTCTTTTGGCTTAAAGAGCTACTACAGGCATTATGGGGAGTGGTATGGAAATGGCTCACCTTCCCCCACCTCCCGCTACCACCACCACCTCCCCAAACATTTCTGCTTGGTGGTATAAGAAAATTGTAAACTCCTTTACCAATATTGTTGCAGTTGTACAAATCAATGGTTTCAGTGACTGGAAAAGTCTATGAGATTAAGGGCAATGGACGTGATTGCAAGTATAAAAGTCTAGAAGGTGCTAGGTTTCTGCCTAGGAACAACCTGTTCCTTCCTTTCAGGTATCACTTAGTTTTGGTGAAGAAGGGAAAGATGGCAAGGGACCATTAAGTGATGAAAAAGGTCAGCAGAAAACAGGACCCGCAGCAGTTCTTCAGAGAGCCTGAGGGGGGCGCCCTCGGAACACAAGGGAAGGCTTGCATAGATTGAGCAGTTGCTGAGAATGCATAATAGTGTTTCCCGATAGACAGCCTCAGTATAGGGCTGACCCAGCGTTAAAAACCCAGCCAGGCCAGGACCACATGGGACAACGACCATCAAGCTACACATATTGCACCAAGGTAAGTGCTTTGCTTTTCATACCTCAATTTAACTTTTTATTCTGAGCAAAAAATAAAACTTTGTGGAAAGTATATATATGTATATATATATACACAAAAGAAATTGCAGCAATTGGGTTAAAGATAAAATAACCTAAAGTGCTTTTTATTTTATTATTTCTTTAATATACCCATATGAGGTTTTGCAAACTTGTCCCTCTGGACGGACACATTCAGCATTATACAAATTCTCTCCGGAAAACCCACCCGCCTTCCATTATCCCCACTGGCCCACTGCCTTGACCATGAAAACAAAACTCTCCAATCTACTGACTCTCCCTGGGGTGGTGAAGAAGCCCCTTACCTTCTACCCAGAGAGGTCTTTTGTACCTTAAGGCCCTTCCTGGGCTTTGTACCATGATCTCCTTCTAAAGGGGAGTGGAATTCAATACATGACCCCAACTTCTGTCACCAAACTTGTGGATGCCCCCATAAGACTGCTGTGATGAAGCTAGGCTCTGCCAAGAAAGACCAGGCCCCGTTCTTCAGGTCTCATCCAACTGCCTGGGAAAAGCCAAATTCACTAAGACAGTATGGCGGTACCAGTCAAATTTTCCTCACCACTGCCTAAGCCTATGAACTCCAACCCCTGGAGCCAACTAGCACCCTTTAAAGGGACAACCTAACTGGAGATGTTAGTGGGAGCTGGAAATAGAAACCTATTGAGTTACCATAGGAAGGAAAAAAAGGTTGATTTCACTGGCCAGAAGTCTAAACCCTTTCTAACCTAGCCCTAGGTTCATTCCCACATTTGGGAAACCATACTCTTCATGAAAGCTCTTTCTGGCTCTGGCTCAGCCAAGGGCTCTCTCTTCTCCAAGGTTCTTGGCACTCTACCCACACTAGAGGCCAGGCTAATAGAAGGCAGGTGAAGAGGGAAAGAGGGCCAGAAGAGGATGGAAGGAAAGACTGCCTACCCTGTGGAATAAACCTGCCCTTCACAACCACTCACTATCATTTTAAGTAGATTCCTGATTTTTCAAAAGCTGACTGGATCTGAGAGTCCCCCTTATAATCTAGAGTCACCTTCAAAAGGCAGATACTTCAACTTCTTCAAGTAGAAAAATCTGTCAGCCTAAACACTCTTTTAAGATGCTTCTTCATCAGCCCCAGTATCTGGAGAGCAGAAAAGCCACTGATCTGGGTGGGGCCCAACATGAGCACACTCTCACTACCCAGGAAGAAGTAATATTTAAGCTGTGGACAGCTTCAAATGGCCTTCTCTGGGCTCCTCTTTCCCACCTCAGCTCCTGGGGAACCAGAATCCTAGGTGACTGGCATGTGGGGAGGTCATCACTGCCTTCTGATATGAGCTGGCTTTGGGATCCCACCTCACTGCTCTCTCAGCAGTTGTAGACAGAATAGCTACCTCAAAGCTTCCTGTGAGTGCAAGGCCCAGAGACAGCTAAGGACAACCCATGTTCAGCAGTTGTTTTTCCAGGGGGACTAATCCACTGTGGTGACAGATTTCCTTCTCCCTTCTCAACTCCCCTGAGGTCAGTGGTCACCAGGATCCATCAGCCTTTTGGGGAGAATACAGAAAGTCAAAAAAGAAAATTCTCCTGACTAGACTCCTGGAATGAGAAATCAGTTGCTTATACTTAAGCCCATTTCTCTTCATGGCAAGAACAACACTTACCAACACTGCCTTGTTGTCCAAGTCCATCCCTGAACATCCTGGCTAAAAGGCGGGGCTTCTGGTCTGCTCTGGATACTGCCTTGACTATCCCTGAGTATGGCTCAGAGAACAGGAGAGGGACAAATACAGATCTCTTTACCTTAGGACGTAAAAAAGGAAGGCAAAATTATAGCTGCTTTCTGCCTGACATCGTTGACTCTGAAGAGAAGCCCTGTTTGGGGAATCCTGCTTCTTGCTCAAGGCAGGAAAGGTCTCTTGGGAGGCAGTAGGCCTATTCCAGACTCTGGGTCATACCTTGCTTCTGAGCTTGGTGAGCATAGGGGTTCTCTGCTAACACACTCATGACTATATTAATATAAGGAAGTGTGCATTGTATTTTATGTTTTATTTTAAGAGGCAATGACTGGAGCCAAAGGCAGACAGATGTATATTCTATACACAACCCCCCCCCAATTTTTTTCCTATAACACAACTTAATGAAACATTCCAAATGAGATAACTTATTGCAACATTTCAGGCTTTTTGGTGGAAGGATAATTTTTTTGTTTTGTTTTGTATTACCCTGAGTAGAAGATCATCGTTTTGTCTTTTTGTTTTGTTTAGAAATCATATGACTAAGTTTAGTACATCATCCTTGTTTGCACTGTTCAAGGCTGTATGCAAATTCCAAAGGGGTGAGGGACAGAGGTGGGAAGGGCCAACCAAAAGCCTGGAGAGAACCTGGAACCAGGACACTATACCTGCCAATTACATGCCACTTTATAAAAACTTTCCTACATCTGCACCTTCTCCTAATAAGCAAATGGCAGCTCTTCTGCTCCAAGGAAGCAAATACAGTTCAATGGAAGGCAGACCACTGACCAGCTCCTCACCTAAGCCACGTTCCCATTCCAGAACAAAACAGGGATGTTCCCCAAGGAAAACTCACTGTAATCTGCAAGCCCTGGCAACCGAAAAAGAGAAAGAATCAGCAAGGCAAAGACTGTGATCATGTTGCTAGAGTCTGCTCTGCACGCACAGTGTCGACAGAGAGCAGCCGGCAACTTGCCTAGCACCCCTGCAGAACCAGATCATCATCTGTGGGGCAGGCTTGAAGGTGCTCATTTGTGCTAACGCTGGCTGTGGGATGATCCCTGCACTATCCACCCTGAGCTCCACCGACACCAAGCGCAAACAACAAAGCCATCTCACCCAACCCCTGTCCAACTCACAGCTGTCTGACCTGCCTTTGCCACTTCCCTCTCTGACGGAGTGAGTGTCTGGCTGAGCAACTTCAGGGCCAGATGCAAAAGACACACAGGGAGGAGCAACACCCAACACACTGAACTCTAATGCCCAAACCACAAAGACCCCAGTGCAAGTGATGGGCAGTATCAGATTGATGGAAACCACACCCTTTCATTTAGAATTTTTATGCATACGAGTAACCTTAATTTCCATGTTCACATGACAATAAGCAAAAGTGACATACAGTGCAGCCAAACAGTTCATTTATAACTTAGCTTTTTTTGATGTTTTTTTTTCTTTTTTTTTTCATCCCCCCGCCCCCCGCCTCCAAGGATCAGTTCCTTAAAATGGATGCTCCTGGGATGTGAATAAAGAAAATACGTCTGAAATGTGAGTATTTCAAACAGTAGGTTTCTTCATCCTTCAAATTTCTGACCCCAAAATGGTAGGCATCACACCTTATGCCTCCTGCTCACCCTTTTTTCCTGGCGGTGAGCACATACAGACCCTTCACTTGGAGAAGCTGCCGGCCAGACCCATCTCCTCTTCTCCCTGCAGTAGTGCTTCAATGGGAATCAGATAGGACGAGGTGTCCAGGCTCTGGAGGGACAGAAACTCTGACACATCCATGGCACTTAATGTTTCAGTCTGGGGGTCTGAAGGAGTCTCTTCTTGTCTGTTTTGCTCACAGGAAGAAGGTAAAGTGGATGATGACAGGGGGGCAGGGGGTGAGGAAAAAGTCTGTGGTGGTGGTTGCAGGCTGGGCCCATCAGGAGGCTGGGGGCTTGGCTCTGGAGGGGGTGGGGAGGAACAGCCCTTTCTCCTGCTGGCTGCCCGCTCCTTTGCAGAGTCCCGGCATGCACACTGACACTGACATGCCTCCTCTTGTTTGATGATGATCACAGGAACACTGAGGCCAATCTGCTGTACAGAGCTCCCTGCAAAGAGGTGAGAGAGACTGCTCTTCAAGTAGCTGCAGGGCAAGGGTGTGAGGGACAGGGAATATAGACTAGGTCAGGGCTGAGTGCCACAAAGCCAGGATCAGCAGGAAGGGTGGGTGCCATGTTCCAGGCTCTGTCCTGCTTAAAATTGGACCACGTTCCTTCTCCAGCAAAAGACCTCTAACACTCCTCATCCTTTCCAAGACAAAGTCCCCCTTCCTTAGAAAGCCACATACACAAATCTAGATGCACCCTATGTTTCTAGCTTCATTTCCTGCCATTCTCCCCTGCACCCTCCATACCAGCCATCACAGATGCCTTCCCTTTCCTGATACATTTTTCATAGCTCTGAGCCTGTGGGCCCTTTCTTCTGCCTAAATAACCCAGACACTGCTGCACTCCTGGAGATCTTACTCTCATCCTACAAGACCAGCTCACTCCCCTCCTTTCCTGATGCCCCCAGGCAGGACTTCCCTTTTTGAAGCCCACATGTGAGTTTCCTGGTGCATCTTGGGGGAGTCATTTAATTTTTCTGGGCTCCAGGTTCTTAAACTATAAAAAAAAGAGTTTGGGCAAAAGAATCTTTCAGTTCTGTAACATTCTCCAGGTACTATTTCTTTATTAGAAATTAGAAAAGAGTCCAGTAAATTAACAAATGCCCTCTTTAGCATTAACTGTTATTCAAGCTTTTTTTCTGGCTACATTAAAAGCTGTATCTGAAAGGAAAAGAACCATTACTAGTTTAATGAAGGTTAAGCATGGTATTTATATCATAAATGTGTTAACTTCCAATAGCCGTGAGAATATGAAATACTGTAATAAATAAACATTATAATGTGAAAAATTTAACTGATGTTGTTTAAAGATTTTTAAAGTTTTAATAACTGGAGAGAAGAAATAATTAACTCATGCCTGAAGGAGCCCACAGAGTTTTCTTTCTTTTAAAGCTATGCAGAGTTACATACCTGTGCTACTGGCTACTGGTACTGCAGTGGTAAAAAACACCTTCTCAACTTTAGATGCTTGCTGCTGGGGAAAAAAAAAAATCACATTTATGGTCACTCAATCATGGCAGTCTCCCCAATTGTAATGGTCACCCAATAGGACAGAAAACCCTGTGTCTAGGGATTTTTGAACTGAGTGTTTTGTTTGTGCTCGGATATGAGGTCACTGCACTTTTGACATTCAGTGCTGACAGTGTAGTCAGCATTGTACCCTACTACTTGGCTGCCTCCCCAGCTGCCTGTCCAATAGGTTCTGTGTGCCCGAAGGCTCTTCCAAGGGTGCTTTTCTCAAGCTGATGGTCTTCTCAGAGGGAACCCCAGAGCTGGATGGCTTCCCCTCCAGGATTTCCACTCTATCCCCCACTCCTACCTACACTTCTATGAAGGCTGGAAAGTTCTTTATTCCTCTCGGAATTAAGCTGCATGCTAAGGCTTCCTATCACAGCCAGAGCAGCCACTATGCAGCTCCTCACTTTGAAGGTGCTGTGCTGTAAGTTGCAAAGGTAAATGTTAAAGGGCAGGCCTCTGGAATCCGTCACATCTGGATTCAAGTCCAAGCTCTGATCCTTATTAATTGTTGATTTCAGGCAAGTTATTTAAGCTCTTAGAGCTTTAGTTTCCTCATCCATAAAAATGGGGATGATAACCAAAGACTCTCCCAAAGAATTCTTGTAAGGATTAAATGAGATGAGGCACACAGAATACTTGGCACATAGTGAAGATTCAATAAACATTAGCTGTTTATATTATTAATAAGTAGAACTATGAAGTCACATCCATAAAATTACTCATATCACTTTATTACACCCCCTATTAAATGGGCTAAAGGGTTTCTGTTTCCTTCAAGTCTCGTCTTAAAGGGGCTTTGTCCTTTATCCTTTAAAGTGCCTCTAAGATGAGTCTTGAAGTGAAATAAAAGCTTCTGGCTGACACAAAAGGACAAATACTGTATGAATGCATTACTATGAACTAAATATATTGTGTAACATATTGTTTGATCCACAAAAAAAAAAAAAAAAAAA